>ATSW01013005.1:0-11693 GCA_000444245.1 Botryllus schlosseri | reverse complement strand
GTATAGTATATATAATATATACTAATTATTTCATTTTGACTGTAAACAAGAACATGATAAGCTTAATTCAATCCGGGCAATCACAATTTACCAAAAACTATTTTCAATATTCGCAATTGGAATTCAGTCAGTAAAATTCAAATCAGTCGCTATATATATTGTATGATCTGTATCTACAAAAGAAAGCCTATCCATCATACAGCGGGAGGTTTTTGTTTAAACAGTCTTAACTTTTGTGAATTTTGAAATCAGGACACAAAAGTTCATCATTGGTGAGTGCAGGACACACAAAACTTTGAATTTTTTTCCAAGTCATAACCCTATTGTGCACACATTACCATAACCTACCCGATAATTTCATACACCTCAAAACTCATATTCAAAGCAAGAAAAAGCGGAAGCTCATCCAACTCACCGGACTTTCAATAATTCCGTCTTGCAGGCAATGCACGGCTTCGTTTGTAAACCTCGACACAAACCTCATTATGATGTCGGCGTCGGATGATCTGAATAGCGACGCGTAAATTGATACGGGAGAAGCAGGACATAGAGACCGGCTCGCGCATCAAACTTACACGGATGGATCCGGAGTGATGGAATATTTCTCGATAATTTTCAACGCCTCGCTGTTCAGCGGTCTGTCTTTGGAGTTCCCGGAATACACGTAGAGACCCTTGTTCGTTTTTCGCCCTGCGGAATAAGCCAGCTTGTTAGGAGATACTTAAACAGGATTTGTCACTTGGAATACTTGTTTAGACTGCTTCTACATGAACTCTCACCATACCTACCTTTTATTGCTTTTGAAAAGTAGAAAGTAGTTTTGGGTTAAGTTTGCATCACCTTAATGTGCGAAATCGTCACAAGAACCAGCACGAAATAGCCGTTGATTGTTTTCGAAGATTCTAATTACGCATTGGGAACGTCATTGGTCAATTTGGGATAGTCGTGAATCTTGTGATTTTCTAAGTAACCACCGATTTCTTGCCAAAACTATGCGCACTGCGAGCCCTCGACCAAATCTACTTAATTGAGTACTTCTAAGACCTTTCATTAATTTTGACAAGTCTTGGATATTGCTACTTCTACTCTAGAAATATAAAGGGTCACTTCTACTTCTACATAAGTAGCAACGCTGACCGCTTTGACCACCCTCTGGTAAAAGCTGAAGCCCCTGCACGAACAGTATTTGCCGAATGTACGACACATGTTATTATGCATACCGGCAAATCCGGCGGCTACCATATCTTTCATGATGTTAACGTTGCCGCCTTGCAGTCTCTCTCCCAACGCCTCCCCGAGGTATTCAGCGATGTGAGACGCTACGTCGATACCGACCTGGACACAAGAGGTTGAAAAATTAGCGATCTGCACGGTCGAAGCGACCATCTCCAATGAAAAGTACAGAAAAACATCAACAACTGTTAACTGCCGGGTCCAACACAGCAGTCTTGCCGACCGATTTGCATGGCGTCACTTTACAGTTCTCTTCGATAGTTAAATTAATAGTTAATTATTTATTATAAAATCATGGAAATAGAAATTTTTCTAATGCAATAACTTCGCCTCTAGTGGACGGAATTGAGCCACATTTGGTGTGCATCATCTCTACTGACAACCTAACAATTTTCTGAGGCCGGCAGAAAAATTATTGAAATTTTTTTGTTTTTTGTTTTTCAAGGATAAATTCAAAACTTGCTACTGCACGAATCTCGTTTCTACTGGTTGGAATGGAGCCAACGTTGGTGTGCAGCATTTTTTTTTAACCAACCTAACAATTTATCAAGTAGCCAGTGAAATCTGAAGAAGTTTTTTTTTTGAACAGCCCTACTCTGCATGCAGAATTTCAGCCAGATCGGCTCTGTATCTTTAATATACCTTTGAAAGTCAGATTTGAGCTGAATTTTTCCACCAAAATAAGCCAAAACATAATTTTGTTTCACATAATTTTAGGTACCACGGAGATTTTTTTCGAAGATGTGGTTCGAAATAACCAGCTGGAGCCGAGCCGGAACAGGACTTTGAAACCGCTTTGAAAGTTGGACTTGCGCACGACTTTTTACACCGAAATATGGCAAAAAGAGGCACTTTGGAGAGTTTTAGGTACGAGCCGTATATTTTTCGGACACGAGATTTCAAATAAACAGCCGGATCCGGACTTGAAAACCCCTTGTTTCAGGTCCCGGCCAAATTTTTATAGACTCGTCAACTCGAGAATCCGCCACACACATTCCCCAACGCACCTCGTCCAACAAGGTCGCCGTGCCCACAGGAAACCCGAATCCCTTGGACAGCTTATCGATTTTCTTTGCGTCGTGCCCCTCCTGCATCAGCCTCATCATCTCCGAAAGCGCCGGCGCCAGAATCCTAGTCGTGTAGAACCCGGGCCCGTCTTTCACCACCACGATAAGCTTGCCCTGCCTGATGCCGACGTCAACGGCCGACGCGATCGTGTCTTTCGACGTCTTCTCGGTCGTGATAATCTCCAAGAGCTGCATCTTGTCGACGGGTGAAAAATAGTGCATGCCGATCACCTGGAACAAAAACGGTGAGCTCGAGGGAAATTGCGCGGTTTCTGGCGGGCCGACGAACCTTTTCCGGTCTCTTGCTGGCTTTGGCGATGTCTGTGATGGGTAGAGCGGATGTGTTGGAGGCGAATATGCAGTGCTCCGGAATGACCTGGAACCAGAAACGTTCAATGTAGCCAGCGTTGTTGCTCAATTACGCCCGTAAATTTCTGCTCGATTGCAAGTAGAAGTAGAAAGCGAAGGTATAAAAATGACTTAACAATTCTCAAAAGTACATTTGGTCGATGGATCGCGGGTGGTTATGTTTGATATTGCAAGGGCATCTTTACGACTAACACAGTGGTTCTCAACCTTTTTCCCCTTATCGTCATATTACAAAAGCCAACCGGGATGCTAGCAAACCCAACAGATCGTTTGATGGCATGGAAGTTTATGACTGTTGATGAGACATGAGAGAATTCAAAAATATGAAATTCGGTCTATATATAGAGAGAAACACGCGTGAATTGGATGTAAATCGCGCAGAGTGCGAAACATTTTTTCAGTTGACCGCTTCTTCGCGCCCCCTTCAGATGCTGTCACGCCCTCCAAAGAGGGGCGCGCCCCCCAGGTTGAGATCCACCCGACTAACACAAGATGACTAACGACACCGCAAATACGTGTAAAAGATCTACTTAGTACTCTAGTACTAAGAGTAGTAAAATTGTTACTGACCGCCTCTATGAAGTATTTTCGACCAACTTTTACCAAGTGACACAAAAAATATTAATCTAAAATAGCTTGTGGGTTCAAGTGTCGTCGGTCAAGATGCAAACTTTGAAGTTGCAATCAGAGGCGGTCAGTAACGAAGTGCTCCTACATTTTACAGTATTCAAGTAGGTTTTGCCTATTTACACCGCCTACTGAACTGGATAAGTTTTAGACTTCTATTGAACAGTTTTTCAATAAAAATTACCCACATTCAACAAAGTCATATATCCATCCCTCATGGCACGTATCAGCTGAAATAAACCCAACAAAAGATAAACCACATACCGCCTCGGTTTCTTTCAGGACCTTGTGCTTCACGTCCATATCTTCAAACACGGCTTCGACGACGATGTCGGCCTTCTTCAGACTGTCGTAGGAGAGCGTGGCGTCCAGTTTCGACACGATTTGGTCTCTTTCGAATCTGAAACACGATCGGCCGTTGCAAATTACTGATTCCATGAACCGGTGCAGAGGAACCTAGCCTCTTGTCGCAACAGTGGTTGCCAGAAGTAGCATGCACAATTTAATCGACATAGTCAGTGATATTCTTTCCGCAATAAAAGACACAGTGCAGTTAAGTGAGATCGTGTGAATATCTGAGACAGGTAAATAAACATAATCGTGTCTGCCGATATATAGACATTCGAAAATTACGTATACAAAGTGACGATCCCTAACAAGTGCCGTCATGAAACTTAAACCAACCACCAAGTACTCAGCCAAGCTGTTAGAAGAAGATTTCATGGGTTCTTAATTTCATTTTGGTTTGCATTGACGCACTCTATTATACATTTTTTACAACCCACTTACGTTGTGATCTTCTTCCTCTTGGCCTGAGTGTTGAATCCCTTGTAGATTTGTTCCTGCCCGCGCGCCAGGCCCGCTTCGAAACCGTCTTTCAAGATCGTGTGGAAGCCCTTGTTCAGACTGACTTGCGCGATACCGGCACCCATCAGGCCGGCTCCGAGAATAGCCAGATTCCTGCGATATGATCATATGCAAACGTGTCACCGGAGAAATTAGTAGCGGGCTCCCAACAGATTAGTAACCATCACGTAAGGGGGAGAAAAAAACAGAAATACTTTGCCACTGAGCAGCTCTGCTGTTTACAATAGATTGTAACTTGTCGTTAATTTTTTTATTGATTCGTATGTTAAATGACGTACGATTTTGAAAAGAAGTCACGAGACCTTGGTACTCGATTGGACTAAAACAATGTGACTTCGAAAAGCGCGTGGCAAATATTTTGAATCGATACCTACAAACAGGGATTCTAACTGGAGTTTAACCCTGCTATCTCCTGATAAAGGGGTGCGCAACAGTTTTCGATTGACGTTCTGGATTGGAATAACGCTGACAAATGGCGGGCCACACCTGGGCTTTCTAGTAGTTGCAAAGACCATACATTTCTGCGAGAATTCGTCAGTGATTGCGAGACTAACAATAGAATTCCAGTTCAATCACTAGTAACATAGCGTTACCGTCTTTTGAGATACGAAAAAGAGGACACTTTTCAAAAATTCTGAAAGCTCTAGCACGAGAAAAGAAAACGGGTGATTCGGAAATTTTTTTGAGTAATGGTATTGTGTTGAAAAAAAAGGTTATTTTTCCAATCTCGCTCTCGAAATAAACCACCAGGATGTTCGCTGTGTCAGAGTCCATTTTTTTATCACATTTCAACACTTTTTTTTAGAAAAAGAGGACATTTGGGCGTCCTACGAGGTTTAATTTAATTAGTTCAAAACAGACGACAAGTCCTCGAGGAAATAAGGTAATCCTACGTAACCTGACTCAATTATATGATTATCATAAAAAATATTCATCCTTGCTCAACAAGCGTATTAAACCATTAGGCTGTGCCAAATTATACACCGATTTCACACACCACATTTGGCCCAGGAGCTGCAGGATGTGCACACCTATCCTAATACAACCTACCACTACGACAAAACAGTCTGGACTGCACGAAGTAGGATTCGACACCTACGCTACAACCTTTTCTTATCGAAACATTGATAGTCCTTTGTCGTTTGGCCCAAGTAGCCACCTCCCGACGAAAGTCTGTAAGATATTCATACTCACTCTACTTTCTTCTGCGGCTTTCCGTACCGATTCTTCTTGCAGTACGTCTGTCCCGCGTAAAGCCCGATCAACGCTTTGGATTCGTTGGTCTGCGACAGTTTCCCGAAGCTCTCCGCTTCCATCTTGAGACCAGCCTCCGTTCCTTTCTCCCAACCTTCGCGGATTACCTATGTTGCGTTGCAAAATTTCATAAGATTTATGGTGAACGGCTTGAACGGGGACCACGGAACTGGAATGTCACACAACTAGTGGTGATCACGATTGCAAACAACATAATTCTACTTTTTCAGGAGTAGTCCAGCAGATTTTACCCGCTTCCACTATTTACTCAAGTGGTTATGTTTTACACTACTTTCACTTCTACTTGGAACAGTTTTTCGGTAAAATTACTCTTGTTTCATATTTTTGATTGAGTGAAATTGTCATAAGAACTGTGTGAAGTAGCTTAAAGATGACTTGGAAATTGCTACATCTACTTAATAGAATTTACAGCATTACTTCTACTCGAATTGCGGCGCCGACTACATTGAACGCGTCTTGACAAAGCGCATAAGACGCCAACAGTGCATCAAAGACTTCATGAGATAAAACTTGTGGGTTACATAAGTCTAACCTCATTAATAGTGATGGATTTTGTAATCCTTTTATATTTTTGTCCAACTGTTCTGTCCGATTACGAGATTCCCATAAAAATAGGCTAGTGATCGTAAAATATAGCACACATAGTCTTGCAAAACTATTGGATAGTCCAAACCTTGAAAATAACGAGGACCATGAGCTGGTAATTTTAAAAAGGACTAAAACATAATGGAAACAACTGCCCTCGTGGGGTGCCTATACTGTTCGGTCAGACCCCAGGCCTTCAACGAAAGTAAAGTACTCGCGCGCTCGAGCAAATTGAGAATCGGCCGCTGTGAATTCTCTCATTTCACCACATCTGTACACCCAGTCAAATGTACTCACGTCGGCGATGAGCAGAGGAGCGGGGAAGAGCCCTTTGGTCTGCGCCTTCACTTTTCCCTTCACCATGGTCTCGAAGAAATAATTGCGGAACGACGGGAATCCCAACAGGTAGCGAATCGCTCCTGAAACAAACATCGAAGCACGTCACGCAAAACCTAGCGATACACGCACAATAATTTACTTACTTTCTTGGAACGGGTATTTTCGTTCGGGGATCTTCACGCTACCGGTAGACAGGCCCCGGGCGACATCGACGGCTACTTGTTCCAGATACTGCATCGTGGCCGTCTCTGGGTCTTGAAGGCCGGGACCTGAAACAGAGCAAATCGGTTCCGAAACACAGGTTATCTGCGGTAGACTGAATAGTTCTAAACATCACTCAAGCAGAGGATCACCACGTAAAAGAGATAGGCTCAACTTTTTGTCACGTTCGCAATAAATAATATCACGAACCACTGCAAGTCCAGTGGTCTAACGGTTACCAATGAATTCGGCATTAGAAATGTCGAAACAATTAATAGCCTACTATGAAAGTAATGCTGCAATATTGCGTCAATGAAGTCGAAAACGAATGCTTCACCCAATATGAGCATAAATTACGGTATACAGAACTTGAACTCGACATGTTGAATTCAGCATTGGCGAATTTGGTATTAAAAATGTAATGATGGTTATTATTATGAAAGTGATGCATCAATATTGGATAAATAAATTCAAAAATGAACGTTTCTCTGAATTTAAGCATGAATTGTGATATATGTTTCTTGCTATGCGTGTATTTGGGTTGGGGGTTGGTGCAACCTATAATGCAATCCATTGAATGCAACATACATGCCCAATTCATCAATCTTTCTCTTATGTAATGAAATCCGGATATTGCAATTGTGGGCCACAGGCTCCCCAACAACCAGCACTCTCGCCACACACATATTCAATGCACATCGGCACTTGTAACTTTTTTCCAGCCACTTGCAGCAAGCAAATTCGCAGCCTACTTGATACGGAATAGAAGCATACTATAAATTCATGTAACCGATAATATTATAAAGCTGGATATGACGCAGTCAAATCCTCAATATGCGTAAAATATCCTAGGAGGTCAAAACGTCTTTAAAATAGCCATACTGTAACCGCTGCAATGACGTACAACACCCCGCATCTTGAAAATCAAAGACTGGTACCTAACGGCTCCACGAGATGATCGACGAGATTCATTCTCTTCGCCTTACGAGCCGGGATGTTCTTTCCCGTCAAAGCCATGTCGAGAGCGCCTTGGATTCCGACAAGTTTGGGGAGCCTCTGGGTACCGCCGGCCCCTGCAAAAACCAACTTGAAATTGACCACATATCAGACGTGGTCAGTAACCAAGTACTTCCAATTCTTCAGATTACTCAAGTAGGTTTTCCTTATCACTACATCACTACAAGTGGTTTTGTTTTCAGACTACTTCCACTTTTACTTAACAGATTTTTAGATAGCGATAGATAGCGTAGTGGTTGAGCGTCCAGCTTCTTGATCGATAGGCCGAGGGTTCAAACCTAGGCCGGGTCACGCCAAAGACCTGATCAGTAAAACTGGTATAATCTGTGGCTTCCCCGCTTGGTGCTGAGCATTTCAACAGTAGCATCGAGGAGTGATACAAGACTTCGGACGTAACCCTTCCCGAATATCATCATAATTCGATCCCTCGAACCAATATTTTTCCGTAAAACCACTTACTAACCCACCTCCGATTAACTACTCGAGTACCCGGCACCGCTGCCAAATCCACTTTTTAGAATTCCAAAGCTTCTTGGAGGTACAGAACTACAACAATTGAATAGTATATTCATATTGCAATGAGCCCGAATATTTTCGGCTGACACTCGTCAGGGGTATTCGTCAGCAGCTAGTAGAGAATTGGAAAGAACGTTGTCTATCAACAATCGTGTCACAAAATATGACGTCACAGGCATGAAATTTCGAATAAGACAGGATTCCTTGAGTTTTTCATACCTTTCAAATGCTACTTCCATGGAACTAGTTTTGACATATCTTGGAAATTGGTACTTCTACTTGTAACTGAGCAGAAATTTATAGGGTTAGTTATAGTAGAGCACCAACACTGACTACATTAACCACCTCTGGCATTAATCCTATTGCGATCTACACACCTGGTAGCAGGCCGAGCATCACTTCCGGCACGCCAAGGTTCGTCCTTTTATCGGTGGTCGCGATACGGTAATGGCAAGCCAAAGTCAGCTCCAGCCCGCCGCCGAGCGCCATTCCGTGTATCGCCGCGACGAAAGGCTTGTGGCTGTTTTCGATGTCGTTGAACATTTTCTGTCCGTCGGCCGCCAGTTTCGTCGTGTCTTCCTCGGTTCCGGCTCTTTGGATCATGCTAAAAACCGGGTAGTTTGCATTTATACTGAGACAAGCAGATTTACTATTTTCATATTCTGTTATAGATTAATGTCTTAATCCGATATTGACTGAAATTCCTTAAACAGTTTCACAAAAATTATTATTAGAAATTTGTGTACAACTTTCAGAATGATCGTAAATCTGGATTTTATAAATCAAAATCCATGCTCATCTCTGCCAAGGGGGTCAGTTACACAATTTCTCCCAACTCTATCATAGTATTTTTCAATTGCCCGATGGCTTATATTGTTAGACAACTACTATCTCACAGTTTTGTCAAGTTACAGATTATAATTACCAAGAAGAGGAGCCAGTAGGTACATTTGGGACTTTCCTTATTTTAATATAGGCAAAATCGTCACCACTTTCAAGCAACATGGCCCAACCTTCCGCATCGTTAATTCATTCCGGATATGCATTTTGAAGTAATGAATGCTCAATTTTGTACTGGACAGGTAACTGATCAATTACTGAAATGCCTCGCCACAAAGTACATTTTATACTTTCTACTTATACTTATATATATTGAATAGTATATTCATATTAAAATGAACCCGAATATTTTCGGCTGACACTCGTCATGGGTAATCGTCAGCAACTAGTAGAGAATTCGAAAGAACAGCGTATATCAACAATCGTAACACAAAATATGACGTCACCAGTGTGTCGAATGTCGAATACGAGAGCGTGCAATGTACTATTTTTAGATGATACACGAACTCTTTTTGTTGACACAGCCGTGGCTGGTGTATTTTGACAAAAAGTCGACTCCAAGGCACACAAATGAAAGTGTGAGCGACCCTTTACGAGTATGCGAAATCTGTAGTCTCGATAATTTTTCGCACAGACGGGATTATCCAACAAGTGCTTGCCAATTGCAGAACCCCTGACGAGTGTCAGCCGAAAATATTCGAGGTCATTTCAATATGAATATACTATTCAGTTGTATATTGAAGTTCTGTACCTCCAAGAAGCTGTTCTAATACTTTCTACTTAATACAGCACACTAAGCACAGTAAAATGTTACATCTCAACTTCTACACATCAATGCTTCACAGACTGCCTACTTTGCAAAAACAGATGTCAGCTGTTCGTGTAGAAGTAGTAGCTGGGGTCTTAAGAGAAGGTCCATAAAAGTAATAGGCCTACAATCAAGAAGCGCAAAAGTTATCTTGATGAGGAAGCCTTATACCCCTACTAGAGATTTTTGGCAAATGGGCCTACTGCAAATAATACCGACTGTTCCACACTTCCAGTTACTCACTCAATATCGGCGCCAGCAACAAATGAGCCCGGTTTCCCAGATATCAAAACAGCACTTGAGACGTCATTGTTCAATTGAATCATGTTGAATGCATCCTTGAATTCATCGAACACTCCCTCGCTGAGAGTATTCAACTGAACAAAATAATGTTCAAATTATGTTTAGAATTAGAATCCCTGTCCATTTTCTGTGATATATTGCAAGCAATATGGTGTGGGGACGGATTGTCCAGAGTGACAATCTTGCCAAATTTCGTAAAAATAACACTGGTAGGCCTATATAGCATAAATAAGCCATTCCAGCATTGATGTATCTAATTGGCGATGGCTGACGTACATGCTACGGTTGCCGGTGAACCCAGCCTTACAAACTCGGCCCTCGGGAAATTTTGTATTCACGGATTGAGTAAGCGGGTGTTGGTGGAGGTGGGATATTAGGGTTGCCTGAGGTGGGATATTAGGGTTGCCAGAGGTGGGATATTAGGGTTGCCGGAGCTGGGATATTAGGGTTGCCGGAGGTGGGATATTAGGGTTGCCTGAGGTGGGATATTAGGGTTGCCGGGGGTGGGTTATTAGGGTTGCCGGGGGTCGGATATTAGGGTTGGGGGGATATTAGGGTTGCGGGGGTGGGATATTAGGGTTGCCGGAGGTGGGATATTAGGGTTGCCGGGGGTGGGATATTAGGGTTGCCGGAGGTGGGATATTAGGTCACATGCTGCAAAGCTGCGGCATCAAACTCCAAGTGCCGAGTTCCCTGGCAAACAATCATGGTGAACCGGTAGCATGCGTGGTAGATTCTTCGATATCAGGCTCTCGCACTGGGAGATCTACCACGGCACGTGATTGTTCCCTACCTGAGAATCATCTCACATTTAATGCATTTTTAATTCAAATTTGTTCGAGGGCCGCATTCTCCGAGGTCCAGAGTAGTCGAAAAACGCCATGAATACCACAAGAAGTAGACCACGCGTGCTTGATATACAAAATTTCGAGTTCGTCGAGGGCCGGGTTCTCCAAGGGCCGGGTTCTCCGAGGGCCGAGTTGGTAGGGCCGGGTTCTCTGGTAATCTGTGCAATGTGCAACCTTCGAAAATACATTCAGTTACAGGGACTATTGCACTATATAAGTGATCCATATTTATCCCAAAAGTATAGGAAGTAAATATTTTTGCCTAAACATTGTCACGTAGAAGTAAAATGACTCAAAAAATAACCACTTTAGTAAGTAACGTGATGCCAGAAACATGTTTTACTAAGGAATATGGTGTAGGAAATATCAGAAACTCGGCTCAACTATTTTTTGTTACATGGTGCTATCTCCAAAGAGTCATTCCATGGAAAGCCTTACAAGGCTATTTCTGCGGCATATGCATATCATTCATTGCGAGGCTGTGTGAGTCGGTGAATATGCCGCAAAAACAGCAAGGACAAAAATACAATCGTCCCACTCCGATTTACATGTTTACCAGAAGGTTTCGGATTGTTAAATATAGCACTTCGTAATCTGTAAATACAAGGAACCGTCAGTAATGAAACCAACGATTCAAATTGCAGGTGGAGGTAGCCAACCCGAAGCAGAGAATGTTAAAACTCGGCAATCTTCGCGTGGGTGAGGCCGCCACGCACATCGTTCCCGTCATCAACAGGAGCCCCATTGAAGTCAAAGTCAACGTGTCTGTAACCCCAGTATTAACGCCCCTGCACGACC
>ATSW01013004.1:0-10081 GCA_000444245.1 Botryllus schlosseri | reverse complement strand
GGCTATGGTACCATAGGCCCCCGACATATCAATATTGTAATTGAAATGAAAATAGTCCACTCGAGGATGGTATTGAATTAAAAAATATATGACATTATATACCCCGATACAAGCCCTACACTTCGCATTAAAATTATGGCTGGCTTGTAAGTGTGGAAGGTGATATAGAAAAATGTACACATCGATCCAAATTTATTTTACACCCCCTAAAACATAAATCATCTCTCACAGACCCCAAAGCTCACGCATGTCTAAGTTTTTTGCATGCGAGGGAAGATTCTGCCAGCATGCAATTGTAGACGAATTCGCGTACTGTAATCAGGGGATTATTACAGAGAATTTTTCAAGTATTTTCGGTCCCACTGTTTCATCGGGACCACATCTCCCCTACTTCGATAGGTGTTGAAGTCTATGAGATCTGTGATCGATCAAAGTTGTCGACAAGTTTCTTGAACTCTAGTTGCATGTGGGACGTAGAAACCATTAGTAAAGACTACACGGGATCATCAGTTGGATTGGGAGGCTGCCAGTGTTAGCGCACTAAATCCACTGCAAAAACTACATCACCAGGTCCTCCGTATCATAGCCAGGGCCCCGAAGTGACCAGAATGTGTGTCCAACAAATCACTGCTCAATTGATTCGGTGTCCTAAACATAAAAGATATGCGGAAACTAGAAGTTGCCAAGTTTCTGTATCAGTTCCACTGCGGCCACTGCTCCGAAAACTTCAAAAACTTCTTTCCCTCGGTATCAAACGTGCGTGAGTAGGCAACGACACACGCGCATCCACGTCGTCCCACTACGATATGGTAGACAAAAAAGGTTACCGCTCTATCAAATATGCCGGACCTGATTTGTGGAACAGTATCTCGCCGGCTATCCGACAGTCATCGAGCATGTCCACATTCAAGTCGAAATACAAACAATTTCTACTGGATAATTACTAGTTAGCTCTCTAGTTTACCGGACCACCACCTGACATATCGAACTCACCTTCCGTCACATGCCTCCTTTTTGACACCTGTCCTTTTATATTACCTTCTTTTACTTTTCATTCAGCGCGCATGGCTCCTTTTTTACATCGCCTAGGCCAGGTGGGTGTCTGATTTCGAAGATTACTCCAAGTCGTTTCGACACCTTTCTATCATTCATTTTATCGCAGAGTTGTGTTATGAAATGATATAAATTCAGCAATAAATTGAAATGAATTGAACGCAGCTCTAGGGCTGCTCTACCTGTTCATTTTCATGGTCGAAAATGCTTGATCGCAGATGTAAGTAAGGACTCAAACAAAACGAATAGTTTTATGGCCACCTTTCTCCGGCGGCTGGGACCGCATTATCATGTAAATCCGGAAACTATCCGAGGGCCGCTTAAAATCCCTTCCCTTCGTGCCATCGATCAACATAAAGTATATATTCATTTTATGGATATTCATGGCCCTTCTTATAATTTTCTTCACGCTTCGATTTATTCCCGTTGGATGTCTTGGTGATAATATGGGCACCCCTCTCTCAAGAAAAAAAAACGAATGGTTTATAAAGATGCACCCTCAGTTTGTACGACATGAATGTTTTCGATTTTGATGCGTAATAAGACAAGAATTTCCCGTTACATAATCCGTATAATATCTGACGACTAAAAAGGTCATCAACATTCAAGTGGTCTGCAAAATGGTTCATAAATTTCACGTGGCTCCTTGACCGAAAAGATTGGCCACCATGTTCTAGTGAACTTCAAGTAATGGCTAAAGTTGAAAAAATTCTGATCATATAGTTAACTCGGATTCAGGTTTATTGTCGGGTTTTTACACGGGTAAGAGGGATTTTAGATGGTGGGGATTGAAGACTCTGAAAACGAAGGTTTGGGGAATTAAGCACAAAAAAGGTTGGCAATCACTGATCTACATCGAACCATTCTTGCAGCTGCTCTATTTTGTTAAAGTTGATTCAAATATATTTAAAACATCTTTCCGACCGACTAAATTCGAATTTCAGTATTTTTGCATTGATGATGCTTATGTAAGCGAAGTACCTAACAAGTAGGACGATTTTTCTGACCTAAAAATCGGAAGATTTTGACCTAAGAAATCGAAGTTCTGACATTTTTTACCCTAAAAAGCTTAATTTCGACCAAATTTTGACCTAACGTATGCAAATGAGGTGTTTTCCCACATAATGTTAGAATTGTACTACTTATCTTCATTTCGGGTTGGAACTGTATGTCCTTACGAAGTAGTCTGGCCTGAAAACTTTTTTTACTAAAAAACTGACAAATTTCTACATGAAAAAACTTTTATTTTGACGAAATCTGGCCTATGCAGAATACCAGTAGGCTAGTTACATCACGTATTTTGGTAGAAACATTAAAATTTGTGGTAGTACAACGAATGATACTTTCCTACATTCTCGGGTAGAAAGTGTCTGTCCTTAATAAGTGGTTTGCCAAGAATGGAAGAGGAACGTTCAACAGCAGCAGTTGTTGGCTCACAACACTCAAGTTGTGCGTACCCGTACACTGCTGGTGACACACCGTGCTGCTTCTTTCTGACAATGATGTTTACATCACAATTTTTCATCATGCGCTTCTTGATATAAGAACGATGCCATGCCCACGCAGTCTTGCCTCAGTTAAGATATTGCGGTACGTTGAGCATAACACCATGTCAACCTATTTGTTTCATTTGAATGTTAATGATTCACAATGAGCAGACAATGGGCCGTCTACAACGGTAGGACTACAAAGCAGGCTACAAGCTGTAAAATGTCAAATGATAAGTTCACCGACAGCGCAAAATCTACGATACAAACGGAATGCAGGTTGCAAAAAAGTTTTGACTTTGTAAACAATTTTGACATTTCTTGACCTAACGCTAAAATTTTGACAAAATTTTTACTTTTTTGACATGTGAAAAAAATCGCCCTATTCATAACGTTAGAAGAACAATATTTTTCAGCGTAGTGTCGGAATGCCTCCCTATTCCATACTTTATCTAACCAGCGTCATGTTAAAAAGGACCCCATTCATATTTATCTCTTGAAGTCTGTGTGAAATCCGATAGCCACATCGGACTAGATGCAGTATGCACCATTTACAAAAGATGAAATCTAGTATCAAGTCGTACCAGTTCCTCCTGTAAATCCGGGTTTGTGGAAGTCGTAATCTTTGATTTCGTTGTACCACATATCGGCCGCTTCTTGCGCCGTTAGCGTCGGACCCCGGAAAGCCAAGTTCTCCCCGTCGTTCGTATCGGCATGGCTCAAGGATCCTAATTTCGCCAAGTGCTCCGCATACCTATTTAGAGATATGAATATTACATTATGTTGTCAGTGCATTCGAAAATCTGTTTGTGTTATGCATTCCTGCTCTACATTTGGTGGAATGCATAACATAATGTAGCATTCCCGTATTGCAAGACGGTGAGCAGTTGCTTGCTTCAGCTAAAGATGATGAAGGATATAATCTAGTGAATTCATTCTTCTCCACCCCAATAAACGCCATTCCACACGTGACACACGTGACACACGTGACACACGTGTTAGTCATCTTCATACTCAATATTAGAGCCCGACCGATATTGGATTTCTGAGCCGATACCGATAAGACCGATATCCAGTACCCCCACCGATAACCCCGATATATTCAGCCGATATTCAAAATATATGGAATCTAGCTCAAGACCCATATTTAACACCTCAAGAGCATTTCTTTCAACAACTTTACAGCCATTGATATGCTTGAACATGAAATAAATGATCAAGGAACTATCAAAATGTATCAAGAGCACCAATCCAGCAGTTGCAGATTACAGTTCACGAAGCACAATTTCTCGGCCCTTTCTCCAAGGAGTGAACTTCTGTGGTCTTCCATAGATGATGTGTATAGTACTAAACACAGTGAGCAGTCTTTCACTAGGTAGCATAGTTAGTGGCACAGCAGGAAATCTTTCTTCATCTCGGTTCCACCGCTCCCTTGCAGGGGATCTTTCCTTCAATGGTTTAACCAAATATTGATATTCTTCTGAGTTCTGACAATGCACCTGGAGCCTTCAGCACATCATTACCAAATAGCTGAAGAATGTGCAAAACAACTCAAATTGTCCACGTCTGCAACTGCTCCACCCATCCCCCATGGGCCTTGACCAGCATTTCAACAATCAATTGATCAATATTTTACACTCTTTTGTCAGAATTGGCCAATGTCATCATGGAATCAAAAATTTTTGTATCAATTATTGGCTTCACTCCACGTTTGCTTGATTTTCTTGCCCTCTATGCTCGCATATTTCCTATTATGGTGGCCCCGCAGGCCGCAGCCGCAGGCCTCAGTCAGACGACTTCATACATTACTGGTATAATTAGCTCTGTTGGTACCGAACCGGGAAATATTTCGACGCGACGCTTTTCTCTATCATTACGAGGGTCAGTCCAGCATGATTGAAGTTCTCATTTCTCTTACTGATTGAAATCTTCTGCAGACAACTATCCACCCAGATGCTCTCTGTCTTCATGGTGATCGATTACTGCAGGGGGATTCCCGTAAAGTCAGTGGGGCATAACGGTGATTAGTTATCTATAATATTTTTCAGATAGGCACGCCTACTGCCTGTATGCAGTATGCATTATATGCAGCTTTGCCATTTATTTTGATAATTTACCGTCCTCACGTCTTCTATCTCTGACTCCCTGCCACCATGTTGTGACGTCACGAAAATGGCCGATATTTTTTACCTTCAATGGCCGATACCGATATTTCTCTCCAAGCGTGATATCGACTCGATATTATCGACGAGCCGATAATCGGTCGGGCTCTACTCAATATGCTATTACCCCGCATACCACAAAGTATTACTAAACGATATAATATCGGGATTTTCCAGATCGGTTTTCCCGTTGAAGCAAGCAACTAAAGACAGTCGTAGTCAGTCCGAGTTCTATAGATGGCTCCTTAGTCCTTACATGGCTCGACAATGCAATGCACTTTGTCGATTCTATTCCAGGTCTGATATTCGAGTCGACGTTATACATGGATTGATGATAGAGATAAATGGTATAAAATTCAAACTGCCTACTGTTTGTACGAGCACAGAATTATAGTCGTCGTTTTAGGTCGTTGTTCGGAGTGTATATACTTGAGGAAGTGGAAGGAATCGGCAAGAAGGATTCCGAATGTCGAATCCTTTAATCGAGCCCTTGCTATAAATGAATTTCGGGTCGGAACTACTTCTTGATTTGTCATATTTGTTTGTGACTGCATGACTCATCCAGAGATATACATGGGGTAGGCGTTACAACACTAATTTTCTAATAGAAGTTTGCTGAAATCTGACAGCCAGGATAGGGCGTTATATATTTTGTTCTGGATGTTGTTGCAGCATATACACCGACTCACGATATACACATACACACGATCTGTGCATACATGCATGTCGTGAGTGCATGATGTGCGTATGCCGCAGCACAACGAAAGTGCAAATATAGTATTCCAAGGATTACTAAGATCCGCGCTCACACGGACTATTTCTGACATTCTGGATTTGAGCTTGGAGACCATTCATTCTAATCATTGCCATTGATTTTCAAAGCCGCAACGCGCAACAGGCAGTAAGAATTTCAGAAACCAATAATGTCTAGGCCCAATCTCACCAATAAAACGACATTACATATAGATGTTTAATCGTCGTGCATGAGTAACCTATATATCACCGCATGGTTCAGATTCCAGACCACTTACTTTTGCGCTTCTTTGCACATCTCCTCGTCTAAAGTGAGAGAATCAGCGCCATGGATCGAGCGGTATTTGTTTTGTGCGTCGAGAAGCTCTGTGGCGAATGAACCTCCAGCTGAAGAATATCGCAAACGATATGAATCAAGTCGGTCACCCATAGAGCGGATGACATTATGGTGTAGATCTACGGCGAGTTAGAGGAATGAGATAAATCATTGCAATGTTGGCAAATTCCAGAGGAAAAGGTGTCAACAAGATCGATAATTACGTCATGATCTATATTCGTCACGTCACTGAGAAAATTTCGTATGCGCATGTGAAATATCCGGGTGGATTAAATACCATCGCGCCACAACTTCGGTCTTATAAAGCAGCTACTGTGTATAGAAGCTTATATAGAAGATTTGCTGTAAAATCAGTTGATCTGAGTGATAGCTTCTATACTCAAATAGAAACAAATTAAAATGTCGTGAATTATAAACAGAGGTGCGATTTGAGCAGGAGAGGAAGAATCCGAGCATAGAAATTCAAAATTACCGAACTCGTAAAAAGGCGTAGTCGAGATCGACACATAACAGCTACACACACTTTCAAAGTTGCAATACGCATATCCTTCACCAGCGCACGATGGCTGATGAATGCTCTTCGCCATTTCAAATATGACTTGTGGGGGCGTGAACGAACGGGTTACTGCGACTTTATTGCTGCGCTGACGACGATTTTACTGACACGACTGATGTAAATCCATAGCTCTATAATCTCGTTCCAAAGACTGACAGGTAGTAGTCATTGAGCAATGAGCATATAGTCACCCAAGTAGCATACGGACAGTCGAACATGGACCGTGATTCACGGTCCGTGAACAACTGAACAAGTGAACATGGACAGGACATGGACAACCCAGTGGAGCATTAGAAAGAAGTAGGCTTATATGCTTCGTTACTGCCCACATTTGAATGAATTGGCCTTCCTTGGTAAGGCGTGGCTACATATTTTGTTTGCAGTCGCGAAAAATTATACAACAGATGTATCATTTTACACACGTATTGTTAAATTAATAGCATGTGTTTATAGTAGGGTTACCATACGTCTTCTTAATAGGATTTGTCCTCTTTTTTGACTTTTTTAAAAGTGTCCTCGGAGGACGCCCTTTTGTCCTCTTTTTTGAAAATTTAGGTCACATTTAGAACAAAATGCGAGTGATATGCCGTAAATTAGCACGAAGTGACGCTCCGGCGGTTATTTCGGAGTGAAAAACGGTGATTTGAGCTCTGAGCGGAAAGTTGACCTTTTTTTTAGTCAACCACATAGCAATGTGGAGAGAAAAACGACATTGAGCTCTGAGTGAAAAGTTGACCTTATTTTTTGACCTTTTTTGTAGTCAACCGATCACAAAGTGGGAATTTCTGAAAAAGTGTCCTCTTTTTAGATTTCCAAAATATGCTAAGCCTAGTTTATAGACATATTCGTACGGAATATCGGCAGTGGTGAGGCTGCAGAATTGCAGATCATCCGTTCATGGTTCGTAGCATCACGTCAAGCCAAATTTCGCGACCAATTTGGACCCCCATACCATGCGAAGCTAACATTACAAAAACTAATCCATTATACCTGCGGGTTGTTTCGACCGCTCTTCCGACGCATGGGTATCGTCCTCTTTAGGCTTTTCTGTTTTACAACAATTGCCCATTATTTTACGGTTACTGCAAAGTAAATAAAAAGTGAGTATGCTAATTGCTAAGCTTGGTTAGGTTAAATACGAAAACTGTTAAATAGCGGCGGAAGTAGCCTATGTTTATACATTACAAGTAGGCAAATCATGCTCGAGTACTCTGCAGACGTACGTCGTACAAGTACGTCATTACTGTGACTACCTCTGTATAATACGAGAAACAGCATATAACATCGAATAAGTCGGACCCAGCAAACAAGTTCATATGTATCTAGAATGGGCTAATGCTATGAAACGGAAAGTGGAATTGGTTTCATGCCTACACCCGATATCAGACCTCGACAACCTCATAATTCTAGTTGTTTATTAGACTAATTCGGTGATTCTTAACATTTACTGACTCGCGGAACACTTACGCTAATCTTCAAGCCTTAGCGGAACCCCAAACTTTCGCCGAGTCACACGACAAATTGACCACAACACACATCTAACTATAGTAACTACACATCGAAAACATTACTATAGAATTGATTACTGATGCACAAAATGACATGTGCAGCAACAGAGTGTTAAAAGAAAAAAAGCATTGAAATATAATTTTCACACAAAACGAAAACATTATCATGGATATTTAATTTATAGCAAATCAGTTTGACTCCGCTGTTCCAATTCAGACACCAGCTCAGAATTTCGAAGTTTCACTTGATTCAAATTTTCAATTTGTAAGAGCTGAAAACTTTCTAGTTAACCAACTCTGTCCTATAAGACATCAACATTACGAAAAGTAAGCCATCAGCCTACCTTTCGGGTTTTTAGGCCTCTCTTCCGACGACGGGGTAACGTGCTCTTTTGGCTTCTTTTCTTTTGAATTAAAACAGCCCATAATGAATTTGCAGGAAATGAAATTCTATAAATAAAACTGCTTAGCGCTAACAGTCTACTGCAATGGCGAATATAGGACTTGATCGATACCAGATATATATAAGCTATATGCGTATACTATGTGATTTAAACAAAGTATGACAATACAGCCGAAGCTGTCCGTCACGATGTATGTTGACGATGAGAAACACTGTTTCTGGAACGGCATACAAAATCGAGTAAACCAGGCCAGGAAAACATATTTACAGGTAGAGATGAATGAGCTAATGCTGTGGGCCGGCAAGTATCATTTCTCACTGGACGCGCGCTTCAACGATTCATATTTCATTCCGTCATATCGTCTTACATTACGAGTTTACGACACGCCTAACAATATTCAGCCGCGTCACACCGCATACCGTCATCGGAACGTACTGCAGAAACTACACACATATTTAATGCCGTCTCGTACTGGAAAACTGCATTTCTTGCCGTCGGTTGCCAAAGCGACCAACGCATATCCCTCACGTTCCCGCCCTTCTGTGAGATGATCTTGCTGTTATAACGCTTGTAATTTCAAGTGATGCAAAACCAACTTCGCTGTGCTCAGCAGCATCACGGACACAGTCATCGGTAAGGGCGAGGCACTTAAAGTGAAATCGGTAGTCGTCGATCGCATATAAAAAGTCAATGGTCTTCAATTACGTATTCGGCAGTCGATTAAGGAGCAGCTTCCACAACTCTGATACGAATATCGTACTTCGGTTGTAGAGTTTTCAGCATAAATAAAGTCATATGCAAATGGTATTAGCGACGGTGCCGCAGAGGAAAGATTTTCAAAACACACCAGCAGTCCTTGGGTATATAGTTATAAATCGCGTTGGCACGGCTTTATCCCTCGATTGGTATAACGCCGGTATGCCTCAACATAACTCTCCTCCTTATTTTGATAAACTGTCATTCTATAGTACAATTCTTACCCGATGTCGTCAACAATTAGCCGTTCAAACTCACGAATGGCCTACAATTTACTACTGTCAACCCGCAGTAGTTTTAAGCGGAGAATCACGACATATGAACTGAACACGCATAGATAATATTTAGTGAAACATGAATTTCCTAGTATACTGATGTGCTTCAAGTGCGGCCAAAAATAACACGGCGTCAGTCATTGGTTGAGTTCGTAACCAAAGGTTATGAAAAGCATATGGATGGAACTAACGCAAAATGATACATTGGCTTCTTGTCTTCGAAACGTGTGTACCGTGCACACTGCACAGTTAGTAATTGTCGAAGCTGTAGTATCCGTGTAGGATAACTATGCCGATATGATCGTTTTTATATCGTTGCACTCGAATCCTCCGTCACAATGTCGCAAATGTTTACATGACGGATGAATTGAATACTATACAATCGTCATCGTCACGCGAGACATCGTATCACCATTCAACACGGTTGGTCAGGTCACAGTTCAGCAACGTCGTATTCTCATTCTCATGTGGGTCTAAGGCTGGTGTACAATATAACTATTCGGCGAATCAACACGTATTCGTAATACGTTCACAACAAAGAGGTGATAAGCATGATAAATATGATACATTCAATCCATGGAATAACCATTGTGTCTATCATGTTGTCAAATGTCTATGCATGACGATTGACGAAACACAACTATGTAGCGCCAATGAACATGACGTATTTATAGTCCATGTTGATCTTATTAGTCGATGAAATATTATGGGATTGAAATTAATAAAAGAAACAGTGTAATGCAGTGGCGGCTCGTCCTATAGGGCAACTGGGGCATTGCCCCACCTAAAA
>ATSW01013003.1:0-11378 GCA_000444245.1 Botryllus schlosseri | reverse complement strand
ACTATGGAGTATACGGACATACGGTACTATAGTAGCAACGCAATTCGTAAATAAACAGTTACACACACGAAACACATGAACTAATGGGAAATTTGTAGGTTATAGAGAAAATCTTTTTGTCTACATAAAACAGGTTTGTTCAACTGAATAATAGTAGACTCCAGCACTTTTAGATGAAACAAAGACCTACCACGCGCAATGACAGTGAACATATTGTCATCATAGTGCTGTGCACAGGCGAGGTTTTCACTCAAATGCTGACCGATTGACGAAGCATATGCTTGGTAATCGTCATAGCAGTCTGTTTTGGCAGCCAATTTACACTGACGTGTGATTTTGATTGTTGCGTCATACTTTGCCTTTTTGGTTTTGCTTTTAAATCTGTTCAAATCCCTTTAGTGTGCCGTTAACTCTTGAAAAGAGGCACCCGAAAAGCCTTCGAGTTAATAAATATTATTATACAATGGATATTGTATTGAAAAATAAGATAACTAGAAAATACTCGGCTTTACTAGATTTGCTGAATTCGCAACAACTTGGAAATTTAATGAAGAGACGAATTAGAAATACTAGAAAAATTAAGTTCAGTACATATCAAATAAAAGATCATTCTCATAAGCACGAGAATGTCAAATGTCTGCACACCAAGCCTGGCTATTTGCTCACAATGTAGCTATAGGGTTGCATTTGGAACGTAAATCAATTTCACACAAACATGCATAAAAACATGGCCCATGTTTAAACATGTTTTTTATTGTGTTTTTTTTAAAATGTTTTTTAGCCATGACGCCACGAATCTGTAGTTGTGACGTCACAGTGCATTGAAATTGACAATTGAAAATGTAGTGTAAATATGGCTCCTTTGACATAAAAAACCTTCCAACCCCTGTTATTAACGGACTGTCATAAACGGGTGTCTGATTTCAAAGACTATATTCCAAGTCGTTTCGACACCCCCCCTATCTTTTCATTGTATCGTACTCTTGTGGTGTTTTGAATTGATGAAAATTCTTAATAAATTGAACTGAAAAAATATCTTTAACCAGGACCACATCGTTATGCAGCGTTTTTACGGTCGGCGGTCATCAACATCAGAACATCCATTCCGTACCAATGATCTATATCTACGTGCTATAACGGTTGAACCAACATGATTACCGGCATTTGGCTCTAATTAGTCTAATTAAAAGACAAGACTTATGTAGTTGTCCAAGTGTGGATACAGCATGTCTTAGAAAACATACGATATACTTGGCGTGATGCGTAGTAGAAACGTGATTTGATTAATGCTAGGACTTAACGCGATTGCAATGAGCTTCTGGTCGAGGCTTCACTGTGAAATGCGCTTCCAGCAACACGGGCAGACTTGTAAAGAGATTTACCGGAAGCTAATCGGTGCATTACGGTATACGATGATACTATTAAATGGTAGATCGCCAGTAAACAGTCTGGGACGGGTCTTTAGCCAAGGCTAACGATGTCGAGTTCATAGAGATCAGCAAGAAACCAAATTATGCAAATATTCGAAACGGGAACATGATTGGCGCGATGGGCGCTTCATAAAACTGTGAAGTCGATATCAAGATACATAGCGATACAGAATGGCGATGCTTGATTCAGATGTGTGACACGTAGCGCCAGGACCGTAACTCCCGCACCCCAAACCCCCCAATTGGGAGGGGAGAGCTCGAAGGGGGTCAAAAATTATTCGTGATTTAGCATAAATTATCGAGTATTTTTTTTAAATTTATGCGACTTTTTCAAAAAAAATTCGCGCTATTCGCGATTTCAAGTTGCCAAGTATCTTGATTATTGGGTACACTTCCCCCAAGAAAAAATATGCAAGATTTATAGAAATGGGCATATCGGCGTTGGATATTACCGCGCCACGACGCACCAAGACATATGAAGTTTAGGTCATGTAACATACGACTACAAGTAGTGTCCCAGAACGATCGGCAGCGAATTATATGCCAGTGAAGAAATACCAATTTGAGATCGTGTGATCTTTTAGTTTAGTACGTTTGAGCGATTCTACATTTTTTGATATAGCAGACAGGAGGTCACGAAATAACATCATGTAGCGAAGTCATACCAACGGGTCCACCCGCCCGAAGATGTTTAATTATTATTTACTGGCCCTACAGTTTCCAAGACACCTCATTCAGCTCTACCGGTGAATCTGATTACGTGAGCAGAGAGGACAAGAATTTGGTAGCAATATATATGCAATTCTCGATCTTAATGACCGGTTTATCATGAATTATCGAAAATTTTCGCGCTTCGCGATGGCTCACTAAGCGGTACAGCTACGATTTCTCCTCAAAAGCGAACAACGGGATGGGGGGTCGGTTTATCACCTTATGGGAGCCCAAGAATAAAGTTTTTTTGGGGGGCCTGAAGAAGTACTGTTTCGTTCCTGCTAACGGGTAGACACCCGAAGATGTTTAGTTATTATTGAGGGGTCCTACCTTTTCGAACACATTTCACTCAGCTCTACCGGTAAATCAGATTACGGGAGCAGAGAGAGGATAAAAATTGATAGCAATATATATGCAATTCCCGATCGTATTGATCGATTCAATCATTAATTATAGAAGTATCTCGCTCGTCGCGCGTTTAGGCGAGAAAAGTTGACTCACTAAACGGACACCCAATGTAGATGATCAGTAGCGGTAAACAGCGAATAGCCTGAGGGGGTCTGGGGTGCGAAGCCCCCCAGAATATCGGTTTATCACCCTATGGGGCGCCCAAGACCAACGTTTTTTGGAGGGGCTGACGTAGTGCTGTTACAGCCCTGCGTATAGCGCCACTATCAGACGAGATCAAAGTATATAGTCTGTGATAGGTAGGGGAGAGTGGGTAGGTATGGGCCACTAAATCTTACAAAGCTATAACTTGGCCAAACTTTGTCTAATATTCCTAAATTTCGGTATAGACTATCATTAGTTATCTGGCTAACTATTACTGGTAGAATTAAGCTAAAATACCCATGTATTTGGAAGTGACATCAAATTTTGTAACAATACATCATTTTTGTAAGTAAAAAATAGGCTCCGAGGTATGGGCCGGGGGGTAGTGAGGTATGGGCCGCTGTCTGTATTGAATCAATAAATGCCATTCATATCCTGCAAACCTCAACTCTTGTCACAGTTACCAACAGTTTGTATATACTGATATAAAGCTGGGCTGGAAGTGGACAATTCATTATATTCCAATTCCCCTTATTGATTGAAAGCCGTAACGCATAACGAAACAAGATAACTAAAGATATGTAACATGAAAATCGCTATCAAATCATGCTTCTTTCGCCTCAACTACCCCATCAAATCCAAATGTCACAGCTCTATCTCTTATTTAAGTTGGAGTGACAAACCATGATACGTATTAGAGCATATGATGACATACTGTGCCAACAAACTTTCCTCCCCGTCATTAAAGACAGTATTGGAAAACGATTTTGAAATCTTTTTCATGTGAGACTCATCCCCTGGTTTTCCATATACCTGTTTAATGTAGCTGTACCAATTTTGTAGTGACGGCATTCTTCTCTCCCTCCCATGCTTTGACGTTTCATATTGCCAAGCTCAGATCTGATTTTGAAAACTGGCTTTTTATGGGTTTCATGATTTACTTTCAAGTGATTTTATATGGGAGGAATAAGACCAACACCTTCTGTATTCTAGAGATAAATATATTTAATAGTATCATTCAAATATTGATTTCAGGTATATGTTATGCTGTCCCATACCCCAGCCTATTGAGGTATGGGCCGGCCCATACCCCAACCTGCTAAAAGGCCCATACCTCAAACACTCCATCTTGGGGATTCTTACCATAATTTCAAGATCAGAGAGATTGACAAAGCATTAAAACTATACTCTATAGGCAGCATATTTCTATAGCTTTCACACCATATATAAGTCTCATCCAAACATGCACATATGTGGACTCAAACCCAAATTCCCTATTTTCAAATAAATTTACTTTGGGCCGAAAAAATTATATATCTCTAGCTGAGTCAAAAACTCCGCTGGCCTCACGGCTGTGAGTAACATGGGTGAGTCTGGAGCCTTTTACTAACAACCACAGAGCTTGGCAACCATATGGGATGTCACAGTCACCAGATATGGCAGTGGCCCACACCTCAACAGTGGCCCGTACCTACCCACTCTCCCCTACCCAAGTAGAGGTAGCAGCAGGGTTGGGAATTTCTATGTAATTACATTTTCAACTCATGTCAAATCACATTAAAGTGGAAGTAGAAGATGAAGGTCTTAAGAGTACTTAAGAGTTAATCGAAGGCGGCTGCTTTCGAAATTCCATGTTGCGTCTTCGCGAGTAATCTCAACACAACTAATGGCTTGGGCGATTTTTTTACCTAAAAAACGGATGATTTTGATCGAAAAAATGAAAATTTTGACAATTTATTGCCCTCATGTATGTAAATTACGTGTTTTCGCACATAATGTTGGAATTGTACCGCTTATCTTCATTTCTTGTTGGAACTGTCTGTCCTTACGAAGTAGTTTGGCTTGATAAAACTTTTTGTCATAAAAACTGGCAAATTTTTACATAAAAAAAAACTTCATCTTAACGAAATCTGGACCTATGAAGAATTCTAGTAGTTACATCACGAATTATGGTAGAAATAATTGAAATTTGTTGTGGTAAAACGAAATAAATTTTCCTATATTCTCGGGTAGAAAGTCTATGTTCTTACTGAGTAGCTTGCTAAGGATGGATAAAGGACGTTCAAGAGCAGTAGTGGCAACACTGAAGTTGTGCGTACACTGCTGCTGGCACACAGTGTTGCTTCATTCTGACAATGATGTCTACATCACAATTTTTCATCGTGCGCTTCTTGATATAAGAACCTATGCCCATACAGTCTTGCATCAGTTTGGATATTGCGATACGTTGAGCATAACACCATGCCAACCTATTTGTTCCATTCGACCGTTTATGATTCACAATGAGCAGACAATGGGCCGTCTGCAACGGTAGGCCAATAAAGTAGGCTACAAGATGTAAACTGTCAAATGATAAGTTCAACTACAGTGCAAACATCTACGATATAAACGAAATGCTGGTTGCAAAAAATTTTGACTTTGTAAACAATTTTCATGATGTTTGACCTAACGCTACATTTTGTCAAAATTTTGACTTTTTTTTGACATGTCAAAAATCGACCTACTAATTATACTACAGATGGATGCTACTTCACCCAGTTGTGCGACTGTTTCCCTCGTAACATTAATGCATGCATATCCTCAAACTGCTTTACACTTTACGAAATCTCAAGTGTAAGAAGTGAGTATAGTTTCAATCAACATACGCGTGTAGGTAGGCAAAACCTACAAAAGTACCCACAAAAGTAGAAGTTAGGAACCACCTCCGGTCATAACACGTCACGCACCATAATTATATGCACTATATCGATAGCTGAATCGCCGAATCTAATATCTTCGAGGTATTTGACATGATGGGTGTTCGGCGGACACTCTTTATAATATATATATTGTTGCACTGCGAGCACTTCCCATTTTCGATGATTAATGCGTGGCGAAGAGTAACGTCTAATTAAACGTCCTATAGTCCAGAAAGCACCACGTTTGCAGTGGTTTACGTATTCCACATGCGGTATAGTGTGACCTTGTGCCGCCATTAAAGCCAACTGATATCATTCATCTCGAAGGCTTGCCTTGCCACGCATTGGTTACGGCATTCAATCTAGATTAAGCGTGTGCTTATATTCTCGTTATTATGCTGTAAGCGAGAAACCTCAATGAAAATGTTATTTGAAATCTGGAAAATTCGAAAATCCGCGAATTTCCATATTAGTGCGACGTTAGCACTTTCCGAGCACCTATTAGACTTCCGAAATTTAAGATCCGAGATTAACATTATTCAGCGCGTGACCGGATGGAATCGACTGTTCATTTGTTTTGGTTCTGGTTTACAGTCAGGTTCAGTCGCGCTTTGTCATATAAATGGACTACGTCGTCCATTTACTCACTACAGTTCAAAATGCAAGGCTATAATACACGAGTCAACATCACAGTGGCAGGCAAAGCTGATTCCCAGCGAAAATACCCAAGATTCTTATTGCAGCCTCATTCTACCCTGATTCAGCCCGATTTGAGCCCGATATATTTTCATGAGTCTAGTTAGCCCGATCCCGACCCGATCCCCGAAAACCCTGGCCGAGCTCCAGCTCTGTGCTACATCGCCCATCGATATTAATCAACCGACAACCTAGTACTTTTAAACCAAACAAGTAAAACGACCCACATCAAAATTACCGGTACTGATGGCACTATGTACTGGTAGTCGACCAAGAGACCACTCGAAGTCGTTTCGACTCCTCCCCGACCTCCCTATCTTTTCATTATATCGCAATTTTCTGGTATTCCGAATTGGTGAAATGTTTAAAAAAAACTGATACTGATACACATTGAGACATATATTTGTGCACTAAGCTTAAAATAAGTCATATGAACATTAATTGAAGTATGTCGTATTGCGTGTAAAGTGAATACCTTTATACTCTGTTCCTAATCAGTAATTGAAACATTTGGTCGGATGAAATCAGCTCAAGTATGAAGTTGATACGAGTGAGGATTGGATTGGAATTGAATTGGTAAGTTGGAGCTTAGGATTTTTAGTACTTTCACCATACTTAACGTAAGAACGCTAACATCGCAAACAATCTCCAACGTGCTAAGATACACAGTGCGCGCTATTTGTACGCTACGTAGTTGGAAAATCTTGTTTAACTGTTGCCCATAACCCATGTCGCGGTTATGGGTTCAAACATATCGGTTTCTGTATTATTACATGAACCGTGACATCTGCACTGAGACAATACATCAATGAACCGAAGCTTGCACACAAAACTGCAAAACGTTAAAAGTACGATGTAAGGATATTGGCTTATGAACTGCATATTGTCGTTGTGCCAAATTGATGCCATTCGTTATCGATGTGGGTATACTCATCGTATCATATATTCAACGGAGCATCCGTTAGTACAGGGGTTCCCAGCCTGGGGACCATGAGCCACTTTTACGGGGGCCATAAGAGAATTTGAAAATTATATCATCTCCACTATATGACTATAACAAAAGAAATAATTTAAACTATGATAAAAATACTAGTACCGCAATATGCTACTTCTTGATCTTTTGTTTACGGTACTTTCTTCCGTCTACCATGCACCAAACAATCAAGTAAGACATAGTCAGAACAAAAACAAGCTCGAACATCATATTAACTGCATACGTAATATCTAATTAATGTACTATCATGTTTATTGTGTTTTTTTTTTTAATCAAAATTTACGTTTCTTCATGTATTCAAAGGGTGACCATTGATTTTCAAAATTTCCAAAGGAAGCCACGGAGTAAAAGAGGCTGTGGAGTCCTGCTATAGTACAATCTGTTCTTAGGACTTGCTCCGCAATAGCAATGTAAATAACGCCAACCAAAACCTTAAACAAAGGCTTGGTTTCACGCAAGTGTGGAGTGGGCAGTGCGGAGTGTACTCATAATGTCACGTTAGGAGCATTCCTACAATGTAGGCAAGGCGGAAAAGCTTGATGTATCCAAGTTGATGTCGGTTACGCATGAATGACCGCAAGAAACTGATTATTATCTGGTATTTCGGATAACATCGTTGATATGTAACCAAATCTGGCGCGTTATAATGCAGAAACGGCTGACTGACGCAAGTCACGCAACGAACAAATAAGATTGACTGATAATTTGGTCTGATCGATTCGAGATGTGAAACAACGCCGCTTGTATTAGCAACTCAGAGAAACTCGGATGTCGCGGTTCAAGATAGATTCTTAATATAGGAACGGACCGCAACATGCAAGAGCATTGTATTTTCTGCTACATATCGGTACATTTAGCAACATATTCCCGCTCATTCTTAGTATCATTTACTTATCAGAAATCGAATAATGCGTCCCACAAATTTTAGCAGAACCCGAACTCGTAACCACAGGTTTAAGAAGTATTCGAGTATCACAGATTATGACGTCATATGTATGTTATTCAACATGTGCCCTTTTCACGCAGCGAAGAAAATTAATGACATGAAATGAATTTGCATTTTTTTGACCTTGCTCTGTAACCAAACCATGCTGCGTGACGGCTACTATGCTTCGCAGAAATGCCGTTCCGTGAATATTCCTAGCCTCGTGTGCAGTATGTTTTGGGTGTCGTGGTGCGATCAATCGAGGTCTCGATGGTCCCATGGTGGGAAGATATCACCGATCTATATTTCTCGAAAAAAATCATCCCTCTCTAGGTCTCTACTCCACTCGAATGATTACGATTGCTAACTCCAAATAACCAGGCCCTAGTTAGGTAGAAGCCTATTCATAAGCAAATGTATATAATATGGAGCCCATGATAACCACATTCATATACTGTTACAGCTTTCACATTGCCGAATGTATTATCACATATTTATTTTTAGAGTGTTAAGGATTGCTACCGGGGCCTGAGTTTACCCATCCCTCAAAAAACTCGCGGTAGTTTCACGTATTGCTATATGCGTAACAGAAATCAGGCTGTATACAAGTATACAACTTTTGACAGTCTCGCAAAGCAATTCGGCATTAAAATTTCATAACAGCCCAGGACTTCATTATCGCTGTCGTACGAAGATATTCATTTATCACTTCAAAAGTACCGGGCAACCTGCGGCGTCAATTGCTCGGAACGTCTAATTGTCAGCGGGGCACTTGACAGAAGTACGATGGCTCAATCAACACTGTTGCAAACAGGCTAAGAATATCGTTTTTGCGTAGAAAACTTGAATAATTATTCCGGATCTGCATACCACAAATGGACCGGCTAATGGCGTGCCGATTTCATAAAATTTCAGAGACGCACAATTAACGACGATATGTGCATTTCGAACATTTGAAGGTATGGGTATTACAGTATATCTGTAAGTTTCACTCTCAAACATACGCGTATAGAAGCAGTGAATGGGCGCATTTCATGATATCAGACATCATAATGGATATTGTCAGAACGCGTACGTAGTGCCGTCAATCACAATAAGCCCACACAGTCACCCCATAAGTGACGGCTCAAACGAACTGCGAAATTGCATTCACCCTAGACTTAAATCCCCCTTCTAATACGTATCTCAATAAAAGAGAAGTTAATAGGGCACGCATGAGATAGGTTAGCATGCAACGCGACAACACCTCAGAGATTCCGCGCGTATATTTAACGAAAAGATATCGAGTCTAGCTAGCCCGTTTCTTAGCGCATTCGAATCAGTCAGGCACAAAATCATGCCATTTCCATCAACACGTGATTTACCCACCGAGTTATCCATCAGAGCCCCGTTAGAACACCTCAAATCGGGATTAACAATGTAAATACTGTATTTTTCAAGGATAATCTGCTACTTCGAATGAAAATCCGGTGACCTCCAACGTCAATATTGCAAAATGTAGCGAACAATACTATGCGATCGTACGTGTTGGTGTATTTCATTGGAAAATCCAATCGGGGCTTTTTTAGATAGCACGCAACATGATGTACGTATATATCAGCACAAGGGGTGCGCTGTATTATTGGAGAAACAAAAAAATCACACAATCGACTCTAACTAGTGACCGACAACGATTGCCGAGAGCACAAAGTCATGGAGACACAGGTTACAGATTCGGACGCATTCAGCCATTTTACCTAATGAAATCGGCTAACTTTTCATCTTTAGAATGACCTGACCTATAACCGAGAATTGCTATTCCAGTCTTTTCTAATAAAGTCACATATCATACCCAATGGTAAGCCATCTTTACTGACCCAATATTAGTCAATTAAATGCAATCGACCAATTTGGTGATCAGTACGCACCACCGCTACGGAAATAACAGTATGCACACCGGGTCAACAGTCCATTACTTTTCCAACATAATTTGGGGTCACAGAGACATGTCAAGTCTAAGAAAACATTCACATACTGAGAGGTCGAGGTGAAATCGAGTCAATAACAGGTATGGCGGAACGACCATAGATATCTCACCAAATAATAGAGGCGACTCCAGGCATCTTGGTTAATCAGGCGGAACGAGGTGAGAAACGCCCAGAAGAAGGAATCGAAGTTGGTATAACCGGAGTCCGGGTTGCCGCCGGCTTCCAGGCATTCGTGGGAAGCGCCGCAAACAGAGCTGGATGAGATCAAGGTGGTGTTTAGACATTCGAAATACAGATTCGTAAATCGTCTAATGTGCGAATGAATGATTCAAATCTCAAGTAAAAGAACGATAGGTACACGTCATCAAAAATAATTTGAATAGCGCTTTATGACAATGCCGAGGGTTGATCACTAACTCCGAGAAATGTCGAACATGCGTAACCTTGCACAGCTGGTTTCGGATGCTGACGTACGACCAACGACGTATTACTGCTCGCTAGCGGGAACGTAGTATAAAAACTATGTTTTGTTTTAGTTGATGGAGTAACTAGTAGCAGGATGATGACTATTTTCGTTACCTGAAAAATCAACTCTCGATAATCGACTCGACGAACGGCTACAATTGATACTCGAATCGTGGTGCCCAGCCCCAATTATTATTATCAGTGCGTAAAATGCAACAGTTTGTCAATAGGACGCAACCTACGCGCTATATGTCACCGCATAACATGACAACAGTACAGCCCTTGTGTTTTCCAACAATCGAACGAACGGCAAAGCGTTATAGACAACGCTCCATGTCCGAGACGCATTCTATACTAAATATGACAACAACGTCACGGTTCGTCGGGGATGCGATTTAAAAATTCGTGCAAACTATATGAGTCGGCCGATGCGTGTCGCGTCACAACGCCGCAACAACCCCGGACGTTCCCACGATGCATGAATGTCAGCAATGTAAATATTCCGGTCCGGCGAATGGGAACTATGAGTGCCTTCGCGCTACCCGCACATTCTAGTGAATTCATATACAGAAATATTGCTCGTAGTTCGAACGAAAGTGTATTATTGGAAATTGTTATCTATCTCTATATGCGAGAATGATACATCGGCACACCCATATTGCCAGATATCGGCGTCGCTAAAAATCTGTAATATCAGGGATATTTCAAGATATAAAATTCATTAGATAGGAAATTTGATATAGTCAGCGAATGTCTTAATGATAACAAGAGCAACTTGGCTGTAGGAGAAGTTGATTGCTGATTATTAAATTATCACATATGTCTATATTCATTGAAATTAGTATCTCTAGTATTCCTGTGTAAATGTGAACTTGCAAAATGATTCGACGGGTCAAGTACCCAATCGCAGCAATACAGTGAAAAGTGTCAAATGTACACTTAGGCAAATCGACTGAGTCG
>ATSW01013001.1:0-10800 GCA_000444245.1 Botryllus schlosseri | reverse complement strand
CTTTGCTCGTCCTTGCGTAAGAAGTATCCACACGTAGTAAATATATATTCGATGTACATTCCTGTGTGATTGATAGAACAGTGTAAGCCTTGCTGTATATCAGGTTAGGTTATCAATACACTCCAGACGCCACTACCTCGCAGCAAGATCATAATCACCACTCTGCCTAGTTTCAAATAGTAACTTATGTATTGATGTTTGGTTATGCTTAGTTAAACGCAGTTTGACCGTTGTTGCTTGGCGAGCAGTAGGCTTATCTATGCAGTATACGCATGTATTGTACATACACCGGACAAAGATTTGAAATTTTGTACTCGTCAAATAAAACATTTCGATGGTTGAAATCAACAGCTGCTGATATTTATCATAACCGAGCCGTTCTTTGCCGTTGCTCGTAACGGCAGCTTGCAGTGTCTGTATTAGGTGGAAGGTAGAATTTCAAGTTTACTTTACCTTATTCTTAAATGACTCTACTTGAAACGGGCGCCAATCGTTATTTCACAATTCTTCACTCGACATTTACACCTGTCGCCATAGCCATCCGCTTATACACCATGTTAGCGTGGGTTCTAGGTACAATCAGGATCAAAACAGCAATTCGTCCCCCACTCCAATCGTTGGTATTGGCAGGGTTGTAACCAAGTCACAATGTTACGAGTCAGAAGTCGATCTCACTTTTATAGTTTTGACACGAGTCAGGTCGAGTCATTTTCAATTCACCCCCGAGTCAAGTCCGAGTCCAAGTCAGCTAGTATAGGGTCGAGTCCGAGTCATAGTGTTTGACTCGACTACGAGTACAAGTCGGTATGTTCACAGATCAGTTTTCAGATCAATCCGGTTTTAGCCACTTTTTTCAACTCTGCTCGAGTGATATCGAATGGATCGTATTCATAATATAGTAATTTTTATCAGTTTTATCAGTATGTGGCCCTATTTCCCTGTACCAGGACTGCATGATGATAGACGAAATACAAATAATGTGGTAACTTTACTATTCTTCGAAGTTACATGGAATGTCCGTCTTGGCCGTTCTAGTCTCGAGTCCTATGACTTGGTTTGAGTCATGCAAAATGACTCGAGTACAAGTCGAGTCAATACAAAAATTGACTCGAGTCAAGTCTAGTCACCAAAAAATCGCGACTCGAGTCATTACAACCCTGGGTATTGGGGCCCCATGGTGGTCAGTTTTCAAGTTGATCACTGAATTTCGTCTTAATATGGGTAATTGCATTATATTGCTATACATTCAGATTTACCGGTAGAGCTGGGGGCACGTAATTCATAATTATAGCATCTGGTATGTTGTTATAATTACTTTATTGTATGTTGTTAATTCGTGACCTCCCGCCTTTTATGTAATCAAAAGATACTGCACTCGCCCAAACGTAAGAAAATTTTCGTGAGACGCACACACAAATTGTCATGTCATCATTCTTCTGTAAGTACCCCTGCTAGCATTTGCATTGTTGGGGCTCAGATTGGAGAGACCGGATTATTCGTCACGCCCACAGAGCGCGGCTACTGACAATGGACACATACCCAAAGTTTTGGCCAAGGTCATTCTTTTGTAGCACACGTTGTGGAGTTGCATGTTGGCCGAAATTGCATACGTCTTTTGGTGTGTCGTACCGGGGTAATGACGGCCACCGAAATGCACATTCTTATGAATTATGCATGCTTTTTTTCTTGAGGGGGAGAGGTATGCATTTCAAAATCGAGCTATTTAGAGACATTATCTCGAAGAAAATTTTCAAGTTAATTAACTCTCTTGCAAATACTCTATTATAATTTATGTTGATTTACGAAATACTTTTGAGTCCCCTTAGAACTCGCTCCCGGTCGTATTGGGGAGTTCGGGGTGTGGCAGTTACGGACCTGACAAGAATGCAAATCGTTGGCTGCGACGAATAGTCCTGCATATAGTTGGGAAATGGGTGCATTATGACGTAACAAGCAAATGACTTATCATTTATGAAGAAAGTTGGTATCTCATTAGACCTTATCTTCATCGCAAGCCTTATATTGTCTTTCAATATCTCCAATATATTAGAAGCCAAACAAATGTAATCGTGAGTAATCGTGATTACTTTTGAAATGTAATCGTAATCGTAATCGACTACTTCCTGATTTTGCTGTAATCGTAATCGTAATCGCGGGATTCACAAGTAATCGTAATCGCAATCGATTACATTCGTGAAGTAATCACCCCATGTCTGTTACCAATAACATGCAACCAATGATGGCCAACAGGACCGTAACTGCCGCACCCAAGGGCGCCCAATTTCGTGAATAAACACAAATTATTGAGTATTTTATTTTGAAAAGTAATGCAAATTTTTTAAAACTCCCCGCGCTGTGCGCGATTTCATGTTTCCAAGTATCTTGAATATTTCGCTACGCATGACTATAGAAATGGGCATTTCGACGCCGGCTATTACCGCGCAACGACGCACCAAGAAATATGAAGTTTTAGATCATGTAACATGCGACTCCGAAAAACGTGCCACACGATCGGCAGCGAGTTAACTTTGGCCCAACAGGACTGCCCTTACGCTGACCGAAAGCTTCGACTATACATATATGCATAGGCGCTTAAATAGCTGGCGCCGAATGTTCCTGTCCTGGCAATCTGAACCCCACAAGACAAATGAGATAAGTTTGGTTTATCACCCTATAAGGGGCCCAAGACCAACGTTTTTGGAGGGGCTGACGAAGTGCTGCTTCGGTCCCGGTGGCCCGGACTAGCCTATCATCACAAAACATATGACCAAGTCCAGTGTGAGGACACAACCTATCGCGATTGTATGTCTTTACAAAGTCCAGTTCAGCATATTGATAATTTCATCATTTCCAAATTCCACAAGATTGAGATAAAGTGAAATGATAGGAAGGAGGCGAAACGACTTAGGGTAGTCTTTCAATCAGGCCATCACCTTGGCCTAGTACGTGTAAATAAGAGGCATATGTTCAATTGTGTAGTGTTAACTGAACTGGAAGGGAAATGCAGTGAAGTGAACATTACTCATATCGTATTTAGATTATATACTTCCCCTATATATTGTCATTTTATGATACGATGTTTTGCACTATTTCACAATATAGCGTACCGTCGCTACACCACAGCTCTATCCCTAACCAGCCTCGTGGTAAGTCCGCCGAGGGGGGCATGGCGTAGGTCCGTTTATTTAATATCAACCAACAACCCATTAGCACAAACAGCGCTTACCCTGTCACACGATTCCTCGAATTGCTGCACCAAAACCCTCTTCTCCAACGACAGCAGCCTCTCGTCCGCCGACTGAACGTAACGACGGATTGAGGAACACACGCTTTCGTAGCTAGACTGAATCTGCTCGGCATACGATCTGCGATAATCGCGAATGACGGTATCAGGAGAAGATATATTCAAAGTCAAATCCTTACATAGATTGCAACCGATGGCGGCTGACTTAATCATCGGTGCTACTCAAAATCGAGGTAGAAGTAATATCGTAAATTTCTACTCAAATAGAAGTTGAAGTAGCGATATCCAAGGCATGCCAGAACGGCATTCTACTTAACAAAATTCAAAGTTTAATGCAAGTAGTGTGGTTCAGTACCGATAATTACAAGTGGAAGTAGTCAAAAGTAGCCTAGTGCAAGTTTTCAAAAGCTTCTTGATTACTCCGAAAACGTAGAGGTACTTCGTTACCGACCTTTTTGTAACGCTACTCGAATATTTAAAATGTAGAACAAACAGAAGCCATTCTGGGTGAGACTTCGCAAGGCAAGGGCGATTGTCGGTAAATGTGAAATTTTAAAATCAGCGCGTAATGAGTAATGACATTGCATGTATAAAGAAGAGTTCGTAGTTCACGGAAAATGCAGGCGGACGGCGTGTGCCAATGGATAATTTTGCAATCTTTTGCAACATCTCGAATAATTTCAGCGGTAAATTGTATTTTAGGGATTTAAGAATGTTTGACTTCTGAACAACACATACACCAACTGCATTATAGGTATCGTGATTTGTGTGCATGGTATTGTTTCGGAATTTGAATCGCAAGTTAAAAGCAATCTGAATGAAACTGAGCACAACCATAGATGTAATGTAAATCATTGCGTCTCGCATCACCCGAGAAAATATGCACAACGGTCCTGGTCGGACTCGGTTAACTTACCGGTTTTCCGGGGTACGCACTTTGCTCAGGTCCTTCATGAACCGGTGTCCCCGGTTATGCAAGTCCCGCACGCGAGGGTCGTCCAGCAACGCGGTCATGGTAGACCTGTGCTTGCTCAAGGTCGCGTTCGTTTCTCGCGCTGACGAGGGCGCCGTGGCGGCGGCTATCGCGAGGGTGTGACTCGCGAAGTTGTGCTGGAGACGCTCACAAAGCAATACGTACGATTCGACATCCTGTGGGAGAGTTCGTGATCGTTATTTTCAATTGCTAGCGAGGCCGGAGCCTTGTATCTATCGGGAGTTTAAATGTTTCATTTCAATTGGGAACTTGACGCAACTTGGATTTTAATCGCACGGAGTCGTTTAGGCGGAGTTGGAGTCGGTGATTTGCTGCGTCGTAGGCCAACCTTGTTTAGCTCAGAAACCGGTAAAATTCAACAACAAAGTTTGCGGATCGGAATCGCAATTTAAATCGCACATGGAGTCCTAAGTCCGAGTCGGCCAAATCTAATATTTGAAACTAATCCCTTGAGTATTTTTCAGACATTTTAAGACAGTTTCTACGTAAACCTGGAGTATAAGTTTTGACACGTCTTGAAAATTACTACTTCCTGTTATCGAGAAAAATGTACGCGTTAGTTCTATTTCAACTTGAGTAGAAACGCTGACTTATTTAATCAGCTCTGCCTATATACCAACAACGAAAAAGATGGATGCAGAAATCTTCAAAGTCATACATGAATTTTTCGAATATTTAAGTGCAGGATCGATGCACCAATTTTGTCGAATCTTATTATATTATGTATATTTATAACTAAGTATTCACATCAAATAACCGCGTTCATTCGAACACCGCATTCGACGAGTGTACATAAATATACGTGGACAACTTGAGAGCAATAATTACGCATTACACATACAAGAATATGATCTCCAATAGCGAAAACAATGCCTATTTTTACGTGTGCCTAACATTGACCGCATGCGCGTGACATCAAACCGGGCCAACGTCATCAACACAACCAGGATGGATTGGAACTCGTCTAAAAGTATCGCGTCGGGACTCACCATTCTCCGCTTGACCCAGTCGGAGTGATAGTACTCTAAGTCGCCGCCCATAACTTTCGGAATATTGTCCATCTTCACGTAACCCGGCAGCTCTGACTTTTTGCGGATAACGACGCACTGAAAACGATCGCCGTTGATGTCAACGATTTTACACACGCAATGCAGATGTCAAATTTGCGGACAGATAATCCCGCGAGCTTAGCGTCCTAAAAACAGCCTACTCTCTCCAACGCAAATTGGCACAGAAACATTTGGACCAAGAATCTGTTCCCATACGCCGCCTCCTTTATCACGATTATACTCATAGACATATCGCTGGGGCCTAAAGAGTGGCACATTTTAAGAGACGGGTATGCACGAAGCGCCGCATGACTTCTATCGATTCCATCTTGTAAGAAGTGGGGATATAGATCTCTATATTCACAACCACATATCAAGCCTGATCGATATTCATACGTGACTGTGCCAATGACCACACAAATTTACTCCCATGAAACTTTCATCCATACAACGGAAGCAGCCGTATGGCCATGGACTCAGAGGCGGTCAGTAACGAATAGCCTCTACCTTTTCGAATTACTCAAGTAGGTTTTCGCTGCCTACATTATATACATCCAGTTGAAATAGTTTTGTCTTGTCTTAGAAAGGCTACTTCTACTTGTAATTGATTAAACATTTACAACGCTGCTTCTATACTTGAGTACCAGCGCTGACCACTATGACCACCTCGGAGCTTGGTGCAATGGTGCATTCTATATCGGGGTGAAGCATAGAAGTCGCGAATCTCTTTGCGACTGAGTATTAAATTTCCGACAGATCACATAGAGGAATATGTCATTATTTGAAACGAACCTGGATATTTTATTATCAGTACTGCTATTGTGAGCTTGAGTATATGACTAATACCGAATCGGTCGTTGAACACTTTGCCCGGTCAAATAGGATTGAGTAATTATCATCCACCCTAGCAACGACGGAATATTTTTGCTGCATAGCGACTGATACTGTGTATGTATGTATGATGAATGGGTTTCAAATTGTGATCCCATCAACGTCTGCTAGATATTGTGGCGGATTCAGAAGTCAACCGTCGACATACGCAGGCCGGTGAGTGAGTCAAATCATTACCTCCGCCATGAACTGATCGACATTCGGATGAAAGTCGTCCTTTTTCGTGATTACAACAATTTTCGATAGGGTCCCGGAGCGATTTTCCTGCAAATACAAACGATCGAAAATCGATAATTGAATAATAAGATCAGTCTGCATTGGTCATTAACACAAAATGATCGATGACAAGTCGAGCTGACTTTATTACCCATTTAAGGCACTTTTGCATTGCAGTGTATAGAGATTCGACATTCATCACAGGAGCGACTACCAAACACGACAACGGATGTTTTATTGAGACATAATGTGATAACATTACATTCAGAGACGATTTATTGTTTCAAGGGGTCTTGCCGTTTCTATTCCGCACGGTATAGTGAGACGTATCATACACGGGACTCCTATCTGCATGGTATTGAGCAACAGTGATCAAGACGTACAATGCAATACCGTGTTAGTTTGACCGCGCATTCATCCAAGGATTACGTTTGCAGCTATATTTCTACCGCTTCTTCAAGATATTGAACTTGACTGGCCTCAGCGGAGAGGCATAGATTCCACCACTTTATATACGTCAGCGGCGTTATAGTATTCAGAGTGCGTCAAGGGTATAATACGCCACTTATCGAGACGGTTCGATGAAAATCGAGAGTAAATTGCCCAAAATCGATAAGGCCGGGAGAGCGGATACCGGGCTCGATTACTCACATATTTTCCGATACTCAAGCCGGTGTCTTTACGTGATGGTGTACTAGATAGTAGTACGTGCTCTAAAATCGACATAGTGTCGGTCAACTGCAGCATACACTTAGATCAGAAAATTCAAGTGGGAGCATGTCGTCATATCACGGCGAAAATAAATTTGAAACGGAAGAATTCTCGACATATGATCGCCTTTGAATGTCATTCATATTCACGGGAGGTTTCCTGAACATCTAACACGACGGCATAGCGCTAGCATTCTCAATTACTAGAAATACCCGTCAATTTATCACCATTGAGCCCCAATGATGGTATGCAGGATTGCATTACCTAACATTACATAGAATGCCGACACTGAGAATTTTGAATATACTGTAGTTTCTGATGCCTTTGGTAAATTAAATTATAATCGCATGGGGACAATATTCACACAATACAAATATCCTCAATCCCACTGCTCATAACCATTGTTAGATTCGCAAAATTTTGAGGATTAATGATATTCGATTTTCCGATTAGAAATACTGTGGTCACATAACATCTAAAATGTTTTCATTGACGAAGAGTTTAATTACCGATCGACTATATTTTCTTGAGGAACTCTCAGACACATAACTGTTGGGAATTGTGATCCACTAATGGGAATGTGTTTCCATGCTACCATGTAGTTGACTAAGTTGAAATCCTTGACCTCTCAAATTCGAAATTCTATACATGTTTTTACTAGCTATGTGGGAGCAAGGGACCTAATAGATAGTCATCTCAACGATTGACGCAAAATGTTGGCAGACAGTCCGGTTGCACCCGTAAAACAACGTGCAATGTCGTATGCACATTCCAAAACCATAAAGCATTACCTGAAAAAGTACGATCGACTCTTCGACGATAGACCAGCTCTTCGCGGATGCTTCACTGATGACGAGCGTCATATAGGATGCGTTTGACCTATCAGGAAAATAAAATATTTAACACTCAAAAAAAGCTAAACACAATTGACGAAAGTTGGGTGCTACATTCAGCAACAAGTGAACCCATATCACGTTCACAGATATATCCACATTCTCCAGTTATAAAACAAAGAGTTTTCTGGCACCGCAAGAGCCAATGACGCATATAACTTTGGCATATTAACATGCGGTGTAACCCGGTGTTTGAATGAACTATTTATTATATTCTATGTGGCTCTCCGAAACCGAATACTTATCAATACTATCGTGATTTTCTGAAAATGGAGAATACGGCATCATTATAAAATAACGTGAAGATAACGATTCATCATACTGTAAACCGGCTTCGAAGATGTACATTACGAAACGTATGGAAAATCAAAATATATTCCAGTTCATACACATACAGCAGAATTCTTAGCACATCATTTAGAAGTCATATTGAACTAGTTTAATCCAAAGGGAAATCCAAAATTGTTAACCCTTATTGCCTGATAGGGGCGACGGTATTGAAAGAAATCAGTAAGCAATCTATAATTTGATTTTGAATAATAGCTTGACTGCTTAGGCATGCTTCAAACATTTAAGATCACTACGTATATGTGATGTACACTAATGACGAAAATCTAGGATATCAACCTCATTAAGTTCAATAATACAATGAGAAACATTTTGATATTAGCAGAGTTCAATTCGCAACTTCGACCATCATAAATATGAATGCAATGTATGATGTTGCCCAAGGCGTGGGTGACACTGATAAAGAATTTCAACAATTCAGCAAGATAGGAATGCGAATTCGTAATAATATCCGTTATCCGGGCATGTTATTACTAATTATACATGGCTTATATAGTAGTCCAAAACCACTAACCCCCATTGCGGTAAGTAATAATTATAATATCACAACTACATATCATTTCTAAAGTCTTGAGACGTAGGAATCGATAGATATACAATATACATATTACATATTCAAGAAATGGGTGGACGCTTGGAAAGGGTACGATATTTCAATCTTGGTGAAACCAATTATCAAAACCGTTGCACTGGCACCATGCAGTTTAAATTTGCAGTTATATAGATATAGCCCGTGTTTGCACTTCAATGAGGTTGGCAAATTTATCGAAAGATACGTAATGACAATCACACAATTGGCATTTTGATCTGTAATATTTATCATAACCTTGCCACGTTTCATCATTTCGTAGCACATTGTCTACAACCACGCCTTTCGAATACATATTTGTCAATAAGAAACAATCTATTTATGAACATTGAACAACGACAAGATATATAGCTCCGCACAATAGGTGTGGACACGGCACGTACAGTTCATTAAACTACGACCGATACAAACGATGATGATTGAGTGATGACATCGGACATCCAATAAATTTGTTTGTAGTTGAAGGCGACTACAGTCACGTTGTGATCGACCAATGCAAAATTTATTGCTTGCATTGTAGGCTAATTATGTAATTTGACAACGTCAAGCCTTGATATTTGAAATTGAACATCTTAGCTTTTCAACGTTTTTCTATCTTTTGATTGTGACATGTTGCGTATCGCGATTTCGACTCTGATCGCGAGAAATATTAGCATGAAATGTATACCTTACGGGTAAGCTATTTTGAGAGCAAATCAAATCAGTTACACGCATAATATATAATCACATGGGTTGTTTACCTGTTGGACGCATGGTTGGTGATAAAAAAATGACTGTGAGAAACGGTACTGAATAGAACCTATTTCTTCTGAGAAAAAGGCGTGGGACTAACGTTTGGAACAGGGATGGTAAATGCGTATAATCTCACATCATAATGGTAGTTTCATCATCATACAGCCAATATGAAACCAGTATTTCAATATTATTCGGAGTTCCGAAGCGTCCTATACCAGGTTCGCGATATATTCGTTATACGTGAGAGTGGTTTGTTTACATACATAATCCTCCACATATTTGTTGCGTAGCCTAAGCTCTGTATACCTATTTTTGAAAAGGTTTGTATGTTTAATTTCGTGTCACTATACGAATCAAATATACCGTACCTATGTTTACACTAGACGTGATGCGGCGCTTTTGCCAGACACAAATTTGATCGTTTTTATTGTGACATCATGCTGCGATTTCGGGGTATGAAATGAAAGTATTTAGTAAACTCCTCCGAAATACTACACGGTAAGTATTTCAAGTAGAACTGCCTAGTAGGAAGTCGTAGCGTGATATTGTCAAAATTAAGTCTTTGGTGCATGCTTAGTCGAAGACTGCGGCTTAATACAACTGTTTCAAGTCATTTCAAATGATTTATTTTCCCATTGCCCCTTGATCCATAATTCAATATCCACGACTATTGTCAAGCTGATAAGCTCACAATTAAGGGTGATCTGTCTATGAAAATGCATGACCCTTGTGGTTATTTTGATTAGACTAGTTGCTTGGTCAGATGAGGTTTTCATTATTTGACTCATCGTTATACCTATACTATACATCCATTGAACATGACTAAGGACGGTACAGTCAATCTCAATATGATATCAAAATTAAAATTTTAAAACCTCTTGGTGAACCACGCTATAAATTGAGTTTCATCATCATATTTAAAATGATCGTATATGCTTGTTCTTGATTACGGTTTAAATCTAACTTCTTGCTTTTTAAACATGCTTAACCAGGACTTGAACGATAACATAAAACCATCATTTCGGTTAGTGCATACATAATGAGACACAAAGTGGGTAATATTGCCGTATAATGTCCCGTCAAGTCGTGCTGGCATTATCAAATAAAAAGGCTCTTAAACAGGACTGAGT
>ATSW01012999.1:0-13033 GCA_000444245.1 Botryllus schlosseri | reverse complement strand
TTTTTTTTTTTAGTCAACCGATCACAAAGTGGGTAAAATTAACCGATTTTTGAGAATTTCACTCCGGTTTTACAAGTTGCAAATTTCTGAAAAAGTGTCCTCTTTTTTGATTTCCAAAATATGGTAAGCCTAGCTTACTAGAAGAACAAAAGGCAGAACGGCCACACATCCAACAAAAATACATAACAACATACGGCAATGGTGGTGGTACAGAAAGTATATGCATGTACAGTATTAGGTATTAGATAGGAAGATCGATACGACCTTGAGGCTTAACTAGTCTGATCACACCCGCATCGAACAGGTACACTTGATCCATACGGTCTGGCTGTAAGATATTAGATAAATAAAAGAAAAAGAAAAAGCCAACGATAGTAGCAAATGATCAACGATTACGTTACGTCAATTTTCCATGCCAGGTCCGAATCTGAGAATCATTGCTATTAGAAATTTTTTCGATTCTAAAATGCCTCAATAGCGCTACGATTGATTCGTGTCTATGGCAAAACACAAGTTCGAACTATAGAAAGTATGCAATAATAGGCTTAGGGTCCAATCGCCGCCTTTCATCTGCACCGTCGTTGTAAGTAAGCTAAAACATGGACGTTGTGGGTATTCGTAAAGACATACCCCCCCCCTAAAATACAAGCATTACGAAAGAGAAAGGAATATTTATATACTGATGTTGAACATCTTATGTTCAGGGTGCACGAGGTTGTTGCACGAGGTAAATTGCATTACGTCATTCGTCACGCGTCTTCGCTTGCTTAGATTTTCCCTTGGGCATGATGCGGATGTCGTGAAATGACTTACTCTGTGTCAGCTGGAAAATACGCGGCAGTATTTGTAAGCCGCGCGAAAGCCATCCCGCGAAGCATTTACTACGAACTGGCGAGGCTAGTTGGGTACTTGATAGTGTATGGACAGGGATCGCTGTGGAAGTAGAAGATATAATTAGATTGATTGCAGGTAATGCCTTTACACGCCATGCGAACAAATGATTCTATGTGTTTGTGTTCTAGGTGTAAGCCATTCTAAGATGTCACACTTTCAGTCTCTCATTTGTAAATTGCCAGCAGTAAGGGCTATGTATAGAACAGCTCTAAAATTGTCAAGTGAATTAGTCCGGTTTGCTAATGGTATTGATTTGGGTCCAGTGCAGTTTATTTATCCTAAGAGCTAAGCCATAGTGACTGGCATGACAACTTCACACAGTTGAACCGTACAAGTGATATGAAGGATTAATACGGCTTTTATAGCTGAAACATGGCAACCTCAAGCCTGCATGTGTAATTGTGTAATTGTATAATTGCATATTTCCGATTCATCGCGGGTCGATAGTTAGTTAATCCAAACATTCAAGCTCATTTGCACTGTCTACTTGTGCAATGTGCAGTCGTGCTATGAGCAATCTTGGTGATTTAGTCAGGCGCTCCTACTACATTGATCAACGTTTCATCACATCCGGCTTGCGTGCAGTACGCTTACAAAACTGTGAACTAAATTGCGTGACTCCATAAACAAACTGCAGTTATTGTTTCATTGAATGTAGCCATCGTATTCGTATTTCCAGTCGATATTATATATTACTGCCCTTTTGTACTTTTGTAGCCTGCTCTGAAAACCATACTTGTACGTCAGTGCGTGGTTCATTGTGGTCTTAGAGTAAATCGAGTGCCTGGGTAATTCGATTCAGCTTCTAGTATTGCGTTTCGGGTCGAGGGTCCTAGCACCACGTATGATGACTTCATAGCCATAGCAATGACCTTGAAAGTAAGTTTCAATACCTATCATTATTGGGCCACAAGGAAATTATGCCAGTTTCACGATGTCCAAAATAGTTTCGTATATCTGGACCATTACTATGCAGTAGCGCTTTGTGACCAGACCATTGTAATAAGAGTAGATCACTACTTTATAGATATGTGATATGTCGCCCCATCAATATTCATAGCAGTGTTTAAATCATTATCGAAGCTAAGATACTGTCAGCCGAGGTCATGAGGATTTAACCGTGGGAATAAAGTATTGTCAGTATTGAAATTATATTTTTCGTTGAAAAAAAAACCTCGTATAATTTTGTAACTCGAAAAAATCGACTTGCTAATCAACTCGAATTAGTACAGTTGATACTCTACTCGGATTTGTCTCATCGATTCTTTATTCCCAGCTCTACCTGGTAGTGATAATACGACGTAGCTTTTATCTGCCTAGAATCCTGAAAGTTCCTTTAACAGTTATACTGATCGGAAAACCAAGATTCCTGAAATCCTTCAACTCCTATATAACATTGTAGTTTCATTGCAACGTTAGGAACAGAAATATATCAGAATTCCATTTTCCAACCCTAAATCTGAGGGAGTGCAAGGCTAAATAATGGTAACAGTCTCGCCCATATAACCAGTGACCAGTAGTGTAGTTGACACACCGAAAACCTCCATATTTGTAGGGGAGATTGTCAGAAAGGTCATATATATTACTTGGTAACTCTTAAAGTTAGCATCGTTTTTACCAATATCATATTAGCTACAATATTATTATATTCGATGGAAATTACTCTTATGTGCTTCGCAAACGAATTTCTATCATACTAATCTTGCTTGCTAATCCCGTAGCACTTGCTGTTATTATATCACCAACCATGTTGTGGGCACGATCAACACTTGGTGGGTTCAGCCACTCCCGTTTAAGGGCAAGGCGTCAAAGAGTGTTGGAAGTGCGTAAATGTTCGATTCTGATATTGACGCCTCAGTTGTGAGTGTGTTGTTGTTGTTGTTGTTGTTGTTCATTAAAAGAAAATTTCGGCGCTTGTCACCTGTTGGTCTTTTGCACCACGGTCAATAATGGCGTACGAAGAAATGAAAAGCAGCCAGTGTCAGAATCAGTGTGTGACGTGTATCTATTTGTGAGAGTCGCGAGGTCGAGCCACGTAACCTTTCATGCTTTAGGATGCCATCAATCACTGTGTCGAGTTCCGCTACTGTATAACGAATTATTAAATATAAACAGACACTGATTGCTCTGCATGCCGACATTTTCTTGCTCCCACGATCGCAATTATAGTAACTAAGCAATGGCGGGTCGGCGTAAGCATCGATCAATTGCAATGTATTAGTGTCGACTCGCTTGGCCAACATGATAGTGGTCTTTGTACTTGTCGATTTGGCCAACATGACAGTGGTCTTTGTGAACAGTACAAAGTGTCCGAAACGTTAGAATACTTCGTATGTACATGCACCCTTTACCGCCCCCAAGAGAATATCTGCTTAAAGCTTGTAACCTACAATATTTTCATTTATCATTAATTCTTCGCCGGCGGGCCACACGATTGAGCTGGAAATAAATGCACATCGAAGCATTATGCTTTATGTACTGTGTGAGTCACGATATAGCGCGCGGACTGTTGTAGTTGGCTGTCACACGCTGATAGCTTATAAGGCAGGATACGAGTCAGCTCTTAGATGTTTCGCCTCTCCTTGCTCCACAGTCCACACACTAGCAGAATCTTTTTGAATAACAGGCTTGAATTAACAGTCCTAGTTCGCAACAGAAATGCGATTTTGTTAAACGGGGAGCTTGTGAAAATATTTTCCGAGTGACCGGACTGTAAATTATTTGTTGCACAGTATAAACTATAATCTAAACTAAAGATGGAAGAAAGAACCACTACCACAACTACTACTTCCTCAACGACAACTTCACAAGTAGCAATTGGCGTGAATGTCGGATTCTTAACGACTCCTTCTGGGATTCTTATCATCGTGGAATTCTTTCTAACGTTGCTTGCGTGGACCCTGTTGGTTAGCGAGGTGTGGTACACTAACGTACCAGCGCTCAGCTTTGCTGCGTTTGGATTCATCTTCAGCTGGTTGTTTACATTGTGAGTACAGCCATTCGCGCTCAGGAATATCCCAAGTTCAGGCTTACATCCAACTAATTTAGGGGTCACCGCCCTCTGAAGCGTGCCTCTTGTGGTTAGCGAGCTGATTTTTTTTCACGACGCGCGATTTGAAGCGTACCGGGGCCTCGCACGATATGTCACAATAACCCTTTCAAAAACGAACCAATTATTCAAAGAAATGAAAGATATTTTCATAACGGGAAATCATGACTGCCAAGACCTCTACGAGTCTTACACAATATCTAGGTTTTGTTAGCTGTTGCTGATATCCCTTGTTTGACCGAATTGGTTATAAAACCACGACCGAACTTGGTCTGTGGTTACTAATAAACCAATTTGTCTATATTTCCTTGACTTTATCGATTTTTTTCGGCTTCATGACATTTGATGACAAGGTTGCCATCAAGGCCGTTAAGCACACCTACAGTTTTCAGCTATTATATGTGCGGTTGGTATGAATCCTCGCTCAATAGATTCGAAAATCGTGACATAATTCAAAGTGTTGCTCACGATATGTTCTTATGGAGGCGCAAAATTGCAGACTTATTTGAGCCTTTTCAGAGCATGCAAACGAAATGTTCAGCAATTCACATGATGTATTCACCGCCATATAGCGTTGATAATACGCTAGAATTTTGTTACGTAAACCCAGAGGTCGTCAAAGTGGCCAAGACTCAAGAACGATACTGAAGTAGGAGTAGCGACACAGAATTCTACTCAAGTACAAGCGTGAGCAGTGTTTTTCGAAGCACCCAAAACTACTTCAAAGTAGAGCTGCGTGGATTTGTGTTGCGTTACTTCCCATGCCGGAGATATATCTTTTCAACAGCTTAGTATTCGACCGCATCGTGTCATACAAATGATACCTTTTTCATAGAAAAGTAGTTCTATACCTTTGTTTAATGCAAGCACCTCTTTCAGAAAATGGATGGCATTGCGCCCTCCTTTATTATAAGGCTCGTCACCCTTATTACTTTTACTTTATGTAACCAACTCATGAAAATCGTTACTTCTTGTAATTGAGTGGTGAAGACTGGCGACATTGAGTATCGTCAACTATTTTGACCGCGTCTGGTCCAATCATTGCATATTGATAATTTTACAGGGGATTCTTCGTAGTTTTTGTATTCGGTCTCCATGCAAGCACGTTCGCGAATCTGCCGTGGGGAATTATTCAAATATTCTGTAATCTGATATTTGCATTGCTGTGCTTCATTTCTGCGTGTTGCGTTGCCGCATGGGCGAAGCATAGCAGGTAAAGTAATACTCGCACTGTATATCCATTCCCTATAATAGTATACGTCCCACCCCGATACGTATTTACTTCGAGTGTGCTTTATTGCTTACTTCGTACTGTGTGGTATTGCAACGTCCCGATCACTTACCGGTATGCTATTGTCATTATACATAACTATTCCACGGATAGACGCGAAACAGATGATAGTCCTATATGGTTACAGTGACCTGACCACATTATACTTTTTATTTTCGGGATAAGTGTGATGGCAGCTGTGCATTCATTTCAAACAGGTTTGAATAAATTTTTCGCTCGGATCGTCAGCAATGTAGTGTACGAATATAAGGGCCACTGGGATTGTGGTTACGTAGGAAGAACGTCGAACCGTTTGCAGGAAGGCATAAAACTAGCATGTCCCTAGATTTATCAGAACACGTGCATCACGCTCGGTGAAAAGCTCACTCTTGACTCGTCCGCTCAAGCTTGAGGCTGAGCGTCCAGAGGCCATAAATTCTGCCATTGGCAAGCATCTGTGTGATAATCACTCTTGTGTGAAAAATTATCGAGGCGACAGATTTCGCGTCATCGGGAGGGGCCGCTCATACTTTCATCTTTGTGCCTTGGAGTCGATGTTTATAAAAAATACATCAGCCCAAGCTTTGTCTGCAAAAGGAGTTCGTGTACCATCTTATAATAGTACATTGAACGCTCTCTTATTTGAGATCTCATTTCATGCTGGTGACGTAATATTTTATGATGCGATTGTTGATATACAATGTTCTTTCCAATTCCCCACTAGTTGCTGGCGATTACCCTTGACGAGTGTCAGCCGAAAATATTCGGGTTCATTTCAATATGAATATTCTATTCAACTGGATCGTCAGCTATAACATTACCATATCTGCTTACGTAGCAACCAGAAATTACAAGCCGAATCTGATTGTCCAACCTTGAAGTCCCATGTTTCGCATCTATTCATAGGTTAGTTACCTATCGTGATATTCAACTATGGTCCAAGTTTATTCCACTTAATACAAGGAGTATATGCCATTGCTATTTGTGGCGGCTAACCCCAGTGTACAGGATTAGCAGACCTATGTTTGATATTAGAACAATTTTATACTGTGTCATTTCAAGTAATTCATACAAACAGTATGTATAGTTTATTGCATTATGTAAATTGTAGACATGGCATACTGGCATACCAACAAGACAGAGATAATTGTTCATCCCTATAGCGACTGTCGCGCTAACAATGTGGTGTTTGTTAACTCATACTCCAGGCCTTTAAAAGTCTATTGCAGTGGTTCTTAACCTTTTTTCCACCAGCGCACCCTTTCAAAAATTATCGTGCTCCAGCGCCCCCACCTCATCTTGTAAGGACTGTAATAAAGACAACGCGTAAGATGGAGGACCGTAACAGCACTTCGTCAGCCCCCCTAAAAGAACGATTGTCTTGCACACCCATAGAATGATAAATCAAATTTCTGCGGGCTTTGTCCCAAAAACCCCGTCGCGAGACTTCGATGATCAGGAAAGTTTATGTGACCTGGTCACCCTAGGGGCCAAAATTTTCTATAATACATGAATGAATAGGTGGAATTGCATAAATATGTCGCTATAAACTTTTTATCCTCTCAGCCCACGTAATCAGATTTACCAGCAGCGCTGAGTGAGCTTTGATATTGGAAAATGTAGGCCACGTAATTAATAATTGAACGTATTCGGGCGTGCCCGTTGGTACAATTAATTCGTTACATGTTGTTATTTTGTTACCTCTTCTCCGCTATATAGTCAAAAGACATTGAAACGCATAACCGTAATAAACTGAAGTAATTACACCATTCAAAATTGGTATTTCTTCACTGGCAAATAATTTTCTCTGATTGATGTTATTTGTCCTGTGGGGTGCAGATTGCGACGACATGGTAATTTAGCACGAGCGATTTAAGCACCTATGGACATAGGACATACATCGAAATTCATGGTCAACATAAGGGCAATCCTCTTCGGCTAAGGTTTTCTCGCTGAAGATCTTTCTGACACACTTTTCGGAGTCCCATATTGACCGGAACTTCATATGTCTTCGTGCATCGTGGCGTGGTAATGATCGACGCCGAAATGCCTATTTCTATTTTCTCTAATTATGAGTATTCTTCCGTGGGGAGTCGTCAAAACATGATGTGTAATTTATAGTCATTCACCGAAATAATTTAGGGCAGCCTTCGAGCTCATCGATTTGGGGTTCGGGTTGCAGCAGTTTCGGTTCTGGTAAGAGGTCAAAGTCCAGTCGGTCATTTCGGGACTTTGATATTGGAAATATTTCGCGCTTTAATCGCGCTCGAGGACCATTCGACTATAATAAACCCTATAATAATTGTGTGTGGTATATTCAGGGCCAAATCAAGGTTGTTATAACAACAATCCGGTACGGTCTCACACCCTGGTTCGAACCGTCCCGAATTCACATCTGCGATTGGCAATACGGGGAAATTAATGGAATTGGATTTTGTCTCAGTGCTTTGTTTAACAATAAGTAAGTCAACTAAGAATGGGATGCATATATCTGCTCACATTGAATTTAGTACTGTACTCAGTTATTAATTTGAACATGAATGTATTACAAACAAAGAAACTCATATTATAAAACGTTCATGTGAGGTTGTGAACCGCAACACTAGATAGTATAATCCTTTATGATATACGATGAAGAAATATTCTGACGATTTAATTTTGTAGCTCTCAAATACAAGTATATTCAGTTATTAATTTCGTGCACAGAGCTTCAAAACTTTTTTTATGTACAAGGGGCTCTCAAACTCAAAGTGATATACAGTGCCTCCTTCGATTTTCACACGCTGTGCGCTGCGGGATATAATACCTAATTCGAAACATTTTGTTGAAAATAATTCTAGCAAGCGTGACGGCATCTATGAAAACACAGGAAGCAAACATTTCAAAAATTTCGTGCTTTGACAGGTTTTGTGGAATGTTAATTTGCTCTGAATACTCATTAAGGATATGTCTTACTACCACATCATCTACTGCGAAGCCATTTTTCTACAGCGCCCCCCCCTAAGCCCAGCGGCCCCGAACTTCTCCGCCCCTTCAAAATTGCCAGCGCCCCTTGGGGGGCGCTGGAGGCAAGGTTAAGAACCACTGGTCTATTGCAATCCTACTATATGATTTCTCTCAAAGGTACATAGATACAAAGGTACAAGGTGTGAAACCAGTAAAATATACTACCCCATTAATAAGTGCAGTTTGTAGTTGGGTGAACAAGCCACTTCAACTACCCTTGGAATGTTACAATTGATAAGATATTACTAAAAATCTACACATTTTGTTTTCTAGTGGTAACTTACAAGCAAGCTGTGCGTTCGGATTCATCGCAACTGTCTTCTACGCGATTAGCGTTCTTGTGTCGTTCCGAAAAGCGTATGGGCGGTTTCCTTGGGAGAATGGTGCCCACCAGCCATCCAGCACATGAACAAACCATGGTTATCGGATATGGTTAATTTCGAGGTAGCGTCGAGATAATGGACTTGAGGTTGAGGCTCATTGTTGAAAGCCTTTAACCGACTTTATCGTACCAAAACAAGCTATTCGGACAGCACTTATGCTGCTTTTTCTACTGGATTTACGCGGCATTTTTGGTTTGCTACCAAAATAACGCTACTGAATACTACTGACTATACGAAATATCATGTTCATAATAATATCATTATATACAGCGTCGACAGCGAGATGTAAGCATTTGATTATGCCTGCGTTCTGCAACCGATCCAACTGTATTCAGCTATTTTAGTGAAGCAGGAAATGGGTTATATTGCCGCGGATTGTGTTAGTAGCGGTTTCAGGATGTTAATTCGAGTCGAGCAAGTTTTTGTTGCCCTTAAATCGCGAGAAAGTTGCATTTATAATTTTGTTGACTTATTAGGGTATGAGAGACTCGAAAGGTCCCGTTGTACAACTTAGTTCCTGCAGAGATGTCAAATTTGTTATTTCGGCATTTAACGATCTGACGAAACCGCAAAAAATTACATTTTTCCCGGCACGCAGCAAGATAATTACGCAATGCGGCAACAATTCTCCCTCCCCTCCCCAAAAGCCAAACAGCATAGCGATAACCCCCTCCCGCAAAAACAAGTCGAATAACACACCCCAAACCCCCTAGGTCTGCAAACTTGACCCAAGGCATTATAAAAAAAAACTCGCTCTTGGCCCTTGTGTCACAGATAAAACTTAGATGCAGCTAACCCACCATATAGATCTTTGTTATGCAAATCAAAGAGAATATAACCATACTAGAAATAGAGAAAAGAGAAAGAGAAAGTTGAGAAAAGTTGCAAAAAGTTGCACTATAAAATCCCTCCAAACAGCTTAAAACATCAATAAGACATAGATTCTGAGTATCCAGGAAGATGTCGGAAGCTGTAAAAAAAAGTTGCATAAGTTGCAAAAACTTGCCCTAGTAATTAGTAGCGATGGTGTGAACGTGAGGTTCACGTTCGCGTTCTGTGTGTGAACCTCAGATATTTAGAGGTTCACGTTCACAAACGAACCTTGGTAGGTTCTGCACTGTGAACCTTTTTCATATATTACAATTTTCACTTTATTATGGCATCTTTGATCGAAATTTATTGCATTTCAACTGCGGGCCCGGTATATGCATGGCGCTGGCAGCATAAAAATCAACACTAAACGAGCATGTACCTTGACACTCTCAAACATTTTACTTGCTTTGTTACAATTGTTTGCTCGAAATATCGAGCTTTCCGTTTGCGAATATTCAGTGACTCATCTCTGCTGTGAGCTTGACCCGCAATCACACAACATACAGAGCGAAACACTACATGTAGGTAGTCAGCGAATGACTCTGATCCAACCAATCAATGAAATTGATATCGTTGTCTGATGTAAAAAAATCTAGCAGGCGTACGGGGTCAATCTCGATTTCACATGTTTATTGTATCATAAAAACCAACTCCATGGATTGGGGTGTTGGCTACTGCTGTATAACTTGTTAAAGGGGTAATATCGGTAGCAAGTAGGGAAACCCGTTTTACACTCCGCTCAATATCATCTTAGCTATACTCGGGACGCCGAATACATTGTCCGGTCTGACCTTGACCGTCAAGGCGTAAGCTTATATTCCCATGCAAGTTCTCATCGAAATTGTGGCAAAGGGACGCAAGACATTAATTTTCGGGGATGATTATATCAATTGATTGCCTCAGTTGATACATCTGTAGACATTTAAAACATCAATAGTTATTTCAGCATTGTGGCAATATGTGGCCCGAATCGTCGCTAGGTATTGCAAGGCTATCACTTCACTGAAATGTAGGGTTGGAATTAGCAATATGACGTCACGTGAAGTCACGAGGTTCACGTTCGCGTTCACACAGAACCTTTCAGAGGTTCACACCATCCCTAGTAATTAGTATTGTATGAATGTTATTGGGAATTTCCCAGTCGTACTGAAATTTCCTGAATGGCACCTCTGATATCACACATACAATGATCAAAGATTTCAAACACCGAGGAAAACTACCACACATTGACTTCATTACGTTCATAGCGTAGATAAGCTCACGGAATCTCACATTCCAAGAGGTCCATGAAAGTCAAATGGAAATCTTAGGGTTGAGGCCAAAAAGTCGAGTAATGAAATTTGGATTTACGGCGAATCTATGGATTGATCAATCCAGCGATTAAATAGTATATGATATCCAGTGATTAGGAAGTAGATGATACTTGTCCGCAACAGCAGGGTTTTCGTTAGTAATCAGCATATTTTGGAATCCGTGATTGAGAACCGTAACTTTTGGATTTAGCTGAATGACAAGCCGTGTTTCCGCTGCCACCGCTCGTGCATTTTGTTACGTCATATGGCCACAGCGCGAGACCCATACTGCAGTTGTTTCAATACGTATATATACAGGGTTGCCATCGATATGGACGTAAAAGTAAGGACAGTCGAAAGATTAGATTAGCATTAAAAAGCGTTTTTGTCATACTTGTATACACGAGCTGTGGCATATCACATTACGTACTTTTTACCAGAAACAATCTGCTCAGTGCTCAAGCAACTTCTTGTTAACGAAAAGTGGTTCATGGATCTTACGCACGACAGCTCAGGTCTAGATTTATATTTATTTGTAACTGGGATTTGACTGTCATTTCACTAAGTCTGTTTCTTTCCTTGGTCCACTTCGCCGAAACAAGAGAGAACATTCTCTAACTTCAACACTAGCCTATACTATATGGAAAGAGTGACTTCTCATGACTTTAATTGTTACGGGCACCCTTTGCTGCATTTGCTTTATTTTGAATCTGGATTATGCATGCGAGATAAGTAGGTTACGTAATCACGGCACATTATTGAGCAGGCTTCAAAGTAAAGGAATCTGTGGTTCCATTTTTACAGCCTGTGGTTTTAATCCACGCATCAACAGTCAAAAGTAGATTTTATGTTTTGAATACGAAGCAAGTTTTCGCGGGCCGCTCAGAATAGCGTCGCGGGCTGCACTTTGCCCAGGTCTGATATTATCAGTATCTCGTCACTTGCGTACAACACGAATAGGTTATGATTGCGGCATCGTATTGAGTATCTCGCCTCGCGACAACTATTTTCTGATTATATCGACGAGGTCGCGTGGATTCGCCTAATTACTAATTACTATAATTACAAATTACTGGGGCGTTTGAGCATTTTGTACGAGGTGTCCGACACCTCGTAAATATAGTGACGAGGTGTCGAACGCAACCTCGCATATTGGCGTCTATTAATAAAACTGATTGACTGTTCCGTGTGTTCACTGCTAAAATGACGTCCGCTGCGTTAGCTTGGTAGGCTACAGCTGAAACTGCTATACCCCTCACTGCCCTAGCCAACTTATCACGTGGAAGTCAAATCATGTGGTGTGTACGCCACGGAAGTTCCGTTCATTTATGATGTCATAAAATCTCGACGCAAATGTATACTTTCATGCAACACAGATACCAGATAAAAGCGATCGAAGTTCTGTAGTTGTCGAAAATAAGACAAAATAAGGACGCAGGTCGAAAATAAGGACATTTCTTAGAAATAAGGACAATTGAGTTTTCTAAGACCTGGCTCTTCAAAATAAGGACAAATCTTAGAAATAAGGACGGTCTAGCAACCCTGTATATATAACTTGCTACTGAAAAATATCTGCATGATTCAATGATAGACTGTGTCAGTGTGTCACGTTGGACAGTAGGGATATAGTTTCATCGATGCAAAATCAACATGCGCAGTGCAAAAGGCTTCGCAAGTTGCCAAGAAGCAACCCGCCATCAATGTGTATCAGTCATTTCCTAGATTTGTCTTTGCCGGGATGAATATGTTTTGTTGATATTTCTAATATTAAAGCCACTCATGGTTTCTAAACATTGGCTTGACAGTGAAGGCAGGGATATCTAGAATTAGAACTAGAACTAGAAGTTCTAGATATCGCTGGTGAAGGCTGTGATCCCGACGTATCAGCAACAATTTTGAAATGTTATCGTCCGTGGTGTTATGATCCCTGAATCCGGGTCATTTTACACGCAAATCGAATCGACTATTAAGATTTGATATTGCAGAAGCAGTCGGTTTTGTATTGGGTGAATTCACTCTCCAACACCGGTGTCAATTCGGTTTTTATTGTCGTTCTCGCTGTTTAGGGCACACAATGGATAGTGCACGTTTTGGGACTTTCGTTTGATATGAAAGGCCAAACTAAAGCGTGTTACATGGTTAATTCGAATATACAAATATGAATCCATGGCAATGTCAAAATTGTCTAAAACAAAATCTGAAAAATGCCAAAAATCAGAGGTTCACGTTCACAAACGAACCTTGGTAGGTTCTGCACTGTGAACCT
>ATSW01012995.1:0-17954 GCA_000444245.1 Botryllus schlosseri | reverse complement strand
GTATCGAATTGTGTCAACTAGCCTGACTAATATGCGTGATTGTAAAACTGCCGGGGCCGCAAAGGCTTGTTTTACAGTCCATTGTCTCGTGGATATAGTAGAATAGAATTCTATTCACTACTGCCGTATCTTATTGAATGTTATCTCACGGGTATAGGCAGTATGGCTATAAGCTCGAGGTCACGTTCGAGATCGTTTTATCATACAAGGCTCTGTATAGCATGGAATTGCATCAACAATGCAATCGATTGTGCCAATTGTGGAATAACCTACCAAGATCTACCAGTCACTTCAGCTGTAGTTGTGTAAGCAGCCTATACCGGTATGCTGCCTGGGGATTTTCGTAAAAACTTGAATTGTAATATTCTCGTGGATCTACTTATATACCTGAAAATAGGTTATTAAGCATGACCTGATCAAGCCATGTGACTATGCTATTCTACATGACTTGTTTACAAAATAGTTTTCATTTGTGTTTCGTGTGTCCTATATCCTATCACATGTGATGATAATTCTTATCACGGTCACTAGTCACTGGAGCTTATTGCAATTTAATTAGGCGTGGTTGCTATTGTATTTTGTACCAAGAAATTTGAATTTGATGAAACAAAACAGACGTATATACCATCGCGATCCAAAGTACAAAACTCAGTATATTTTAAATTACGATAACAGGTTATTTGTTGACTTCATTGCTTAACCATCATAGAATCGTCCAGAATCAAGCAATTGTGTAGTTTGGCTTCATTGTTAAAGTGCATATGACTATGTAGCCCTTGCGCAATACAGCGCCCTGCCTTGCTGTGGGAATGAAGAGTTCAATTCACAACGCGACAATTATAGGAAGTATGCATATGTTGACAGATGTGGCGCCGGATAGCGTATTGAAACGTTCAACTGTTTGAACACTGTTCTGCTGCGCCGTCCCTAGGATCTTTGCTCAAGTGTTGGATGTCAGCCACTCTACGTCGACAGCATATGGGCCCTGAACTCTAATTTTCTGTAGGTATGCAGGATCAATGATGTCACAAAGGGTGACGTAATAATGCATCATAGTATGACCTGCAAGTGTTCAATATCACCAATTACCTGTCGCTTACATGGTGACAAAATTACGATTGGCCTACGGTATATCATGCAGGCGCGTAGCCAGTCGGTCGCTGGCTGAATTCTATGAATTTGGTTTCAAATTTACCAAGGTAGCATCCAGAGTGGAATTGGTGGTAACCGTCACGCGCAACTTTCCATTCAATTCTTTATTTATTCTATTGAAGAAACCCTTCTGTCACGCGCAACTTATTGACGAAAACAACCACTGATTCCAGTCTGGGGTAGCATGAATTTATTAGGGTTACTCCATGCATCCAATGCCGATGATACATCGATCAAATCAGCTTACTCGTGTTGATCAACTCGCAAGTATGATATGTAGCCACCTGACCGCTCACGCTACCATAACATTACTGGCGAGTCTTGCTGCAGTTGATTAGCAAGCTCGCGGTCCCCGTCAATACGCAACATATTCAGAGAATCACAAGATTTCAATCACCTCGCCTCAAGAACAAACACGCATCTTCGGTGACAGCTGATGAACCAAAGTAGAAGGAATTTTTTCACAAATGCGAAGTCTGTTCTGGTTCCGTAGTGACACTTTATTTCAAAGGAGTCAAAACTTTTGAATTGAGAGCCTGCAAGATATCTGCTGATCGTTGTGGTTTAGTATTAGCGCAAATCAAAATCAATTACGCTGCTTGAGTCTGTCCTTGAGCCTCTATGACATCACAATCCCAACAGTTGTGATAGTTCCGGCCGGCACATCACAAATCATATTGATACACATGACATGACAATCGCTACGTTTCGCCTGCGTAGAAATTTACATCTTTAGGTCTTATTGTCTTGCGTCGTGTCTTCTAATTGCTCGCATTCGATTAATGTATTGTTGCGGATTTGCTCCAATGACGTGAGCAGCAGCATTACATTGCTCATTTCCAAATCTTGCTATTCACCAACTAGCCAGGCAGTTGCATGCCTTGAAGAATTCTGCTACATACCCAAAAAAATTCCTAGGTATGCGCAGCATACCTGAGTTCAGCACCTGAAGTTGACAGTGTCTTATAATAGTCATAAACACAAGAGGAGAGTGCCTTGAGTCGGTGGATTCAGCGACAAAGCAATATTTCCGTATTGACCATAGCTAATAAATTCAATGGAAACGATATGTATCAAGCAGAAAAGGGTGTTTTAAACTAATCTAATCTCAGCTGTCATTCAAGAAAGCGCGCATCAAATCAGTAATCCCCTTTGTACATTGGTGTCGTCATACAAAAGCTTACAAAAAGTATATACCGGTACAACAATGGTGGGTAACTTCTAGTCTAGTCACATGTTATTAATTGCAGAAAATGTACTGGCGATTAAACGGGATGGCTCCATTTATATGTATAGAATCGGTGACAACTTATGTTCTCGAAGTATGACATCGACTCCACAAAAATCCTCCAGAAGCAATGGTAATGTTTTCGGAGGTCTCAAGGAACGGTGGTATCAGTTAGGGTGGAGTGAAAAATGAAAGTTTTTGAATTTCGAAAAAGTGTCTTGATATATGGCGCCAAATGGCAAATAAATAAATTATATCATAACTTTGGGTACGTGCACCCTCTAGTGGTCGTGCACTTTCACCGAACAAGCCGAAAATATCCAATTTCGCCATATCTTGATAACCGCTTGCACTGCAAAGCTAGTTCTGGGCTTAAAAGATGCAGAAGCAACAAGTTTCATCTCACTTCCTCACTACAAGCAAATTACTGATTTTACAGGTAAAATTGAGCACTGAAGCAGTGGGTAGGATGTCAAAAGCGTCTAGTGATTGATCTTATGACTGAGCAACATACCCCACCAATTACAACTACTTTTCAAAACTTGCTCAAACAAATAAAGCCTACTCCAAGTGTTAATAGGGCTCGGGCACCAATAGTGACTTCTAAAACTGTACCAAGAACGGCGTTCATCAGTAGTGCGGCGTCGCGATTTCGATCAGTTTAAAACTGAAATTGGAAATCTGCATTCAAAACACAAATATCAAGTCTGTATTGGAATGGAGGGGGCTTCATTTGTTTGAGCAAGTTTTGAAAAGTAGTTGTAATTGACTTTTGACATCCTACCCACTGCTTCAGTGCTTAATTTTACCTATAAAATCAGTAATTTGCTTGTAACTTTATCCTGTTCATTTTCAAGAAGAAGTTTTGTGGAAGTGAGATAGAAACTTGTTGCTTCTGCATCTTTTAAGCCCAAAACTATCTTTCTAGTGTAAGCGGTTATCAAGATACGGCGAAATTGGCTATTTTCGGCTCGCTCGGTGAAAGTGCACGACCACTAGAGAGTGTACAAACCCAAAATTATGATAGAATTTATATATTTTCTATTTGGCACGGTATATCGAGACACTTATCTGAAATTCAAATTTCTTCATTTTTCACTCCAATGTAGTATCAGTGAGCACTGAGATTGACAAATGATGGGTGGATTTTTATCGCTGACCAATGAATTTAGGTCTTCGAAATTTAACATTCACAGCATTTATTCATGGTAATTCTTCTATTGTAAATGCATAGTAGGACTATTGTGAGCAGTTGGTGCGTCTAGAAGCCTCCAATCAGTAGATCAAAATGGATGGATCTCTTGAAAACGATGATTGTTTAGATTTCAGTGACAATGACTTGGTACTTGATCTTGAACCTGGAGAGGTTGACGATCTGGGGAATTATGGGCCAGATAGTCCTCGTTCATCCCCAGTTTTGGGTAAAAACTTCCACCGACAAAGTGCAGAAGACAAAGAGTCTCAGGATTCCGCCTCCTCGCTCCCGACTCATTCTAAAGCAAATGTGAATTCAAATTGTAATTCTATGTCGTCCGCTGACACGAAGCCTGACATGCACAGGAATTTCATGATAAGTACTGAACGAACTGTACGGATACAGAAGAATTCAAAGAAAATGAGTCTCAAAAGACCCGGAGAGCCCTTGAAGACGAGCAAAGAGAAAAAAACTTCCAAACCTGTCGGTAAACAAAGATCTATATTTGATCGAGGGAACAAAATTTCAGAACACACGGCTGGGATGCAATCGAACTGCAATGATGACAGCGACGCAATGAGTATTTATGCTAGAGATGAGGATTGCTCAACTCTCTATCAGTCAAAGCAGCCATTATATCGAAATAAACAGCCGATTTCAGTGGGTAGAAAACAATTTCAGGCCCGTAAGTCGGATCTGCGTAACCATATCGAAAGACCCAAGCTCGATGCACTATCGATCATATCGGATTGCCACAACCAGTTGCTGTTCACACCTGAAAAAGCCATTGAAGTTGCCGAACGCTACTGTAAAGCCTATAGTGACAATTTATTTCAAAAAGGCGATGAAAAGCTTGCCAGTCTTTCGAAATGTCTCGTTGCAAAGTTGATGGACCAGAATGAAATCTCTCATCTGTACCGTATTGTGCGCTTGACCAATGCGTTACGAATCGTGTTGGATGATGAGTTCGTGTGTGATTTTGTTCAGTGCCTTTACCAGAAGAAGGAATTCGGTAAGGTGGAGTTGATTTTAACCAAAATCAGGGATTCTAAATTACCATATGGCGATAGGGTAAGGCGATTGTTTGACAGACATTTAAAACTGCCTTCTCAGGAGATGAAGGAAAGAACTGAATTTGAAAGGCTTGTGATTGTGGCACATGATGAACCTGCTCACAGCAGCAGGGGCCAGCATGGCAGCATCAAGGTAAAGACTTCCAATACCAAAATTTTTGAGTCGGACTCGCTTTCACCCCCGAGCTCAAACAGAAGAAATTATAACTGGGGCGTCAAAGCTCCCATTGCGGAAAACACCGATGCTCACGAGGCAGAAATACTAAACGCACACATGCATGGAAATGGTTTATCAATGGCACGAAATGATGAGCAGAAAACCGTATGCCAGGAGACTATTGACTATGATAAGTTGGGTCATTGCGTTGCGCAGATGCTGGAGGCAGTCGGTGGGTTCCCTGTTACGATTTCCCTTTTCAGCGCATTTGCAGACTTGATTGTGGCCAGTTGGAAAGAGGACTCGGCAAATGCCGATTTAAGTGATAAACTGATTAATTCCGACCTTAAATCCTTCATTTCAGCTGCGATCAACGCGGCCAGTGACAAGGCACGAGTCAGGACACGTCTTGCTTGGATATGCGCGGAAGTGACAAAACTGATTGCTCCTAAATCTTCCCATGATTTATTGCGTTTCATGGAGCAGATAGGACTTAAGCTGGTGCCTCCGTTTTTAGAAACGGCACCAAGCCCACAGTCAAGAAAAGTGCGATTTAATTTGGCCGAGTTTATGGTGAACAATTGTCTGCAGTTTAACAATCTGGATTTAGCGTTGCATGTCATCGAAGAATACTTTCTGGAGAGCAATACAGATTTTGGCCCGGTCTTGTCGCCGATGATATTTAAGATGCTGTGTAAAGTCGCCGAGGCTGCTTACGCCAACAAGCGTTACATAGATGCTGCGAAATGTTGTACGTTATATCCGGCTGGCTTTGGAGACAGGAATGAAGCAAGCCTTATGGAGGATATTCTTGCTGGAATTTTTGATAGCGATGGGATCTTCAAAACCGAATTGGACGAGCAAATGTGCAATGGAATGGTGGACCAAATGATGGCACGTGGTTTGACAACCCAGGTGAGAAGGATCATAATGCTAGCCGCAAGCACTGCTAATGTGATCCCCGTTTTCAAATTTTTGGAAGGAAAAGGTGTGTATCGAAAGCCGCAGATAGCAAACTATCCGCATCATATCATTATCCCGTATGTTTTGAGTTGTCAGGAAATGGCTTTGTTAGTTAGCAGGCACTTGACCGAGCTTTCGCATTATCTGTGCGAGATGGGTCGGAAAATTCGTGCGGATATACCAATGCGTGTGATACTCAGCAGAAAGACCGGAGATTTAGTTGCCCCGCCATTATTTGTGAGCAATTACGATAGCAGCCTTGCCCGACTCCATGATGCCTTCGGTGGACTCTCGCCTAGTCTTCGGCAGCTCAACCAAGTCAATGTAAAAGAAAGCATGGAGGTGATGGTCATAATGAACATAAATTCAGTGAAATCATGGATGCTGGCTAACACAAAATACGAAGAAGGCCCTGCAAAGTAATTGGAGTGGTTCGGATTTGTGGGTGCTTACATTTTAAGTTCGTTGAAAACATTCGTTGCAATAGTTTCTTTGTATGTTTAGGAAAAACAGGAAATTTGGCAGGTTTTCGACCAGTCTTGTATATAATTTGAATAAAGAAATGTGGGTCAATCATAGTGGCGTGGTAATGCCAATCTTTTCACCAAGTGGCTCATGCTACATAAGGAATGGATATTGGCTTGTCTTTAGTATTGGTGTAAGTCGACTTTTGTTAGGAAGCACCATAAAAATTATGAGGAAGAGCCTGCAATTTTCGAGTTTGGCTTATTTTCGTACTCTCGCTGAAAATATGTCAGCCGCATTTAAAGGTTAATTCTACAAGTATGTCAACTGGTTCAGCCCTCAAGTTGTTTTTATTGGCCTGCAGCAAACTCTGAACGATAGTTGAATGTGACCCATACAGCAGACTTGTACAAACTACAAACCTAGTTAGCTGACAGTCGACGAACTATTGGATTTTTGAGTAGTTCTATTTTCTTGGTGACACAGCATCTAATACCTTGGAATGCAGTCTTCAATTTAAGCCTTGGAAATTGATACTATTGGATTTTTTAGTTCTAGCTTCTTGGTGACACAGCCTTGAAATGTGGTCATCAATTCAAGCCTTGGAAATTGATCAAAACGGTTCCCCCTGGTTTGTCACGCAGCAACGACCATTATAGAGCTCAGTTGGTTTAAGCTGAAATCCCATTCAAGGCTGTAATTCCAATTATTGGGTGTTACAATCGCTGTAGCAAGTTGAATTTAATGCAGTAATCAGATGAAGTATTCAGAGTTAGCCTATGTAGAGACCGTCGTTTTGATTGCAACTGAAGCTCAAGCTAGGGTTACCTTAACATACGTCCTCCTTCATAGCCTTGACAGGCAGGCGATTGCACAGGCCCATCTAAAAATACGCCATAAACGGCGCAAAAACTGGATTTGTACGCCAAGGATGACAAATAACCGACTGGGATTAGATTTTGAAAAACGCCTTCTTTCAACACAACAGTATTTTGTAAAAATTACCTGTTACCTTGTCCCATTTTATATGATATTTGTGATTTGTAAAGTGTCCTTTTTCCGCATCTCAAAATATGGTAACCCTACGGACAGAGGTGGTCAAAGTAGTCAAGAAAGCTACTCGAGTAGAAGTAGCGAAGAAAAAATCTACTCAAGTACGAGTAGAAGTACTTCTATGAGCCCCCTAAAACTACTTGAAGTAGAATTGACTGACTATAAATCTACTCAAGTAGTTTTGAAAGCAGTCTCAATTCGTTCGCATGGACTGTCAAAAGTTGCAAATTGAGCTATGCGGAAGGTACGGAGAGCTTGACTCGTATTGATGCATCCGAGGAGGTATCAATTTTCGACGGAATAAGCATTCTTTCGCATCATGGGATTCAAATTATAGTATAGATATGAAAATGCGATAATACCCCTTTGTTTACCAGTAGTAGACCCCGTTTTAGAGAATATCATGGCATGGCACCCTACCCCATATGATAAGGCCCCAAGTTTAGGTGAAGAGCAATACGGAGAAGTTGTATCAGATACGGTTTCGACATTTAGCGTGATTAATATACGGTAATAACAAATATTGTGGATCGTAAAATGTATATTTATTGTAGCTTTATTTTCGGAAAATAGAGGCATTGCTACACTTGCTTTTATGCTTTAACAATCGACATGTATGTTCTGCAGACAAAAGAAGTGAATGCAATTGTCCATAAAGCTTCAAAGGCGATCTGCTAAAACAGATGTAACGTTCAAGAAAGCCACATTTTCAAGATTAGCAGGATACGTTATGGGCTGTTAGATTACGATATCAATAGGTAATTGCTTGATGGTTGGCCATCTTTATAGTGATGAAATATTTGATATGGGCGACAATGCGGTGTGAGCGAAACCAAGCAATCTGGTACCTAAATTATTTTCACTAATACATTCTTGAGAACATATTTGTCACTCCAAAACTACTGTGCGCGAAGCGCAACAAAATTTCTGGGCTTTACTTGACTTTTATGAATATTAAATGTCGGTGCTGCTTGAAAACAGCCCCGAAATTCCTCAGGCTATCTTTCGTATTGGGAGATTAAACTACTTCTACTTGACAAACTGAAAATAGCGAAAAGTAAGTAAGCAGATCGAAAAATATTACCAAGTAGAAGTAGAGAAAATCAGATCTACTTGAGTAAGTACCAGCAGTAAAGAAAAACTACTTGAGTACTTCCAAAAAGTAGAAGTACTGACCACCTCTGCCTACCGAAGCATACTAAAATTACCCAATTCAATTGGCATGATTTTCTGTTGCCCAACACCAAAACATCAGGTTGAAGGATAATTCGGATTTTATTTGCACATATGTTACTCATGATAAATATTTTATTCTGGTCTAGGCTTCCTATCAGTAATGGTTACAAAATAATTGCTCATCGGCTTCTGAGGAATGACCTGGGTCGCGATTCCCACCGGTATAGCCGATACCGTTATGCCTCCAAAGCTGAATATCCCCGGCTTTGTGAAGCACGCTTTCAGCGGTACAGTGGTTTTGCTGTACGGTTCCACGGTGCGATCCACTTTGGTAAGACCGACCCACGAGAATGAAGTTACCGGGACAGGTGGTTCACTGACGGCTACCGAAACGGTGAGCTGGTATCTGCTGGTGTTGACCGCAACTAGTTCACAGTTAATGACACAGAAGGGCTCGGTGTCGAAATCGTGATGATGGATCTGGCTGGCAGCCAGCCTCCATGTTAACGTATGATGTAGATACTTCAGAGCTTCCGCGCTCTCGAGATTGCTTTGGTCACCGGCGTTGTTAAGAGAGTTAGCGCCTTTCACGGATATACTCTGCTGGCCGTTTGATGAAGTCTCTTCGGAGTTGAGCTTATAGTTCCACGTGACATTAGCCGTCTGAGTTGGCTCGTTTTGTAATGCAAGGTTCTCATCGCAGTGCCGCTGTTTGAAGTATTTGTATAATTTTGTGGACACCGGCACAGTCACCGGGTCCGCACTGCCAACCGAATCGACCGTCGTTTGCGTCGATGATAAAGAAATCTTTTCGAACGAAAATTCTTCCGTGTCGTGACCTACACTCTCCACACAAGCCGACATGACGCAATCAGTTTCCAACATCGTGTTCATCTTCTCCATTTCAATTTTTACGCCGTCTGTGCAAGACAATTGATGCCGCAATACGAAAGACCGATATGCCGGCGACGTTGTCTCATTACATTTGCAGAACAGGTACAGGTTTGACGCGTAATTCCCGGGACTCGTGGGCCCTTTTAGCGATAAGCAGTATTTGCCTACGTCGCCAGCAGCCAATTTGTTATTCAGCAAAGAATAAAATTTGATGGCATTACTTTTTACACCCTCACTACCGATGCCTTCCGGAGTTATCAGTACCGATCCTGTAACGACAAACTCAATCCTAGAAATTGGACACTTTCCTATGTTCTTCACCAGAAGAGTAGCTCCTTTAACTTCGTTGCAAACCATGCTTGTCGGATAGTCTGCGATGCTAGCTTCGATTTCAGGAAGCCCGACGAAGCTTTGTATATCAAGGCGATTGTCAGAAGCGTAGAAAACTCCAAACTTCTCTTCCCTAGTGCCATTCAATCTCTTCCCCTTGATATTCAAAGGCTGAGCATCCACAACGTACAATGATTGCTCGTAATCTTCACCAGACGGGTCGCCGGTCAATTGACAGCCTAGCTTGTAACGCAAATTCTTGGCAAGGAACCGTCCTGTGGCAAAAGGCTCGAATTTGAATTCCAAAACGGAACTGGCATTTGCACCCAGATAGATGTAATTAATCGGAACACAGCTGTACAATTGCTTGTCGCCATCATTTTCTGCATTCTCCGGTTCTTCGATATCGAATTGCAGCGAAATGTCAAACAAATCGATGGCAATTCCTAAATGATTGACGCATGTCACCTGTATCAATGCCGATTCCCCCACTGAAATTTTATGCCCATTTGCATTGCTTGTATGCTTCGATAGGTTTGTGATGGCACCCACCAAATTATTTCTCGTCAGCATATTCTTTTCTAAAAAGTAATCCTCCACCGTTTTAACATCAGAATTGAGATCTTGCACATGCCCCGCATGATCGATGGACGATGATAATCCATTTTGAACAGTAACAGTGGTGTCTTCGAGGACCAGACGCGGCAAAAACAGATTTGCAAATTTCTCCGCGTTGCCGGTGGCAATGCAGTTGTGCCAGACGTTTCCGAATTCCCGAAGTAAAATGCTTTGCTGCGTCTCTGGCAAAGACGACTGCCTGACCAGAAGCTTGCGGAAAAACTCCTTTGCGCAGGGATAGTTCTTCGTTGTCGAATACAGACGACCCACCGCATAGTCCAGGTGATCATGCACCAATCGCCACACCTTGTCTGAGTAAATTTGCGAAGCCATTTCGTAGCACCGGATAGCGTGGGACTTTTGCCCGCATTTCCCAAACCTGTGACCCGCAAGGACGAGCTGGAAGGAGAATTTCTTCGGTTGCGGATTATGCATTTTCAGGTAACAATACGCAGCTTGCTCCAACAGCAGAGCACTTCTCAGATCATCATTTTCATCAGTCATTCTGACGAGGTGATAGGCAGCTTCTTGGAACATGCCAACCTGTTGCAAGCATTCGACGTGTATCAAGCTGCAACGTAATGCGAGATTGTCTCTTTTGCAAGTGTCTAAATATGAATTAATTGCATATTCCATGTACGGGATAGGATAAGACTGCTTCGAGCTTCTCATCATAAAATTTGATACCGCCGCCATTTCCGAAGCCCCAGCGGCGTGGAGCCAAGCTTGGTCATTTATGTAGTCTTTCTTGGCGCCATGGTACAGATGAAGAGCTTGATCATAAATTTGAGAAAGGAAACACAAATCTGCTGCCTTTCGCACAAGCAACTCATTCGAATCGGCATGGTAACCCCCGGTAGTTACTGGACTGGAACTTTTGCTGGAGCCAAATATTGCTTTAGTAGCTTTGAACAATGATTTGTGAAGGCCTTTTCTAGTAGACAATTGATCGTTGAGATTTCTAATGGTCTTTTCAAGATGAGGAAGCAAGGCACGCAAAATAAAATCTTGTGTGAAATTACGCAGCGCACTGTGGTCTTCGATGTTAAGGCAGCATCCCAGCGTTGCAGAAGTAGCAGCAGCACTATCTGTTCCGTTGCACTGAGGATTGGGCTGTGATATTCCTTGTTTAATTTTCGATAGATTTTTTATTTGTCGCCATGGAGCTGGTATGTCTGTATCCGAATCGTTCAACGAACTTTCTCTGGAATTAATTTGAAGCAGATACACAAAGTTTTGCCCAAACATCGATTGCAATGAGGAATAAGCTTCTTTTGCTTTTGCAATGTCACCTTCTTTGACATCATGAAGGAGCACATAGTATTTCATGGTGTTGGGAGTCATCCATTTCAAATTGCTTTTGATGGGATCTCCGTGTTGGATTCTATTCTGCTGCTGACTGATGTCAGAAAATGCTTTGATAGGATCTGGATTTGAGGATGACACGACCAGCATACAAGCTACCAGGTGACCAAGGAACTCGTGGTTTTGAGGAGGGCCGGAACGTAGCACAAAATTTCGGTATATCTCCATCCACGGGCATGTACGATTCACGTTCAGTGCATAAGTGCCCACGTTGAAAGTCACTGTGGGTGCCTTGTCTTTATCCGCTAAATCATTAATCTGAGCAGCAATGCCTTCGTGCATAGAAAGGGAAGTGTTATCAGATGTGTCCTTTACATCCATTGCGTGAACGTGAAGGTTGTAAATACGATGCATCTGTGAACCGGACCCTTGTATCTGAGCCTCATTTGTCAGCGTGCTAAATGGCTTGATCAGGTCGACAAAAGAGAGGTTGTTTTTCATGCAGAGTACTTCAGCATCCTCATTCGCCAAGACTCCTATCCGAACAGGCAAAGCACCCTTAATGAAGTCGTACGTGCTCTTGATTGTTTCAACCATTACTGTTGCATGATTGATAACCTATGAGACTAATCTGTAAATACTGCGGATTACATGAGAATACATCTATTAGCCTACTATCAATATAACACTCATCACGAAATGGTAAGCTATACCTACATTTAAAACATTTATTTGCACATTGGTGCTAAAATCAATAATTTCTCTTATTAGATGTAAATTAACGCCGATATATAGGCCTACATCATAAAAATACCTTGGCATTTTGATGCTCATCGCAATCACGCTCTAAAATAACTCGGGATTCTGCTTGAATCACTAATAAAATGGAAGCCCTACGGTATTGTATTCTTTAGCCATACTGCCAACATCAAGTACTTGGCGGGCCAGATTCCTGATTCGATATATTAATCTCGTGTTTGTCAACCTATACAAGGAATTAATAGTATTTAATGTAAACTTCAAGTTTAAAGCATAGAGACAAAAATCAGAATTTATTAACGTGATGTAGGCCTACTTCAATAGCTGTTGAAGTCGATGTTTCTTGAGCTCTGGCTGCATGCCGGACGTAGAAACTATAGCAGGACTAGATTTCCGGCCGGATTTTTTCAAATTTGGCTGGAGCTGCATCGGAGCCAGATTCACATTTTTCTGATAATGCTAGAGTGAGATCGGATCGTACTATTCTAATATGATCAGAATCGCTATCGATGAGTGTCGTAACTGCCAAATTGCACACCAGTAGTTGCCAATAGAAGCCTTTGCGTTCAATACAAAACTTAGTTTTTTATTGTAATATTTTTGTTGTTGCTGCAATATTCAATATAGACTGAATCCATATCATATAATCAACTGTTTTTAGTTTACTAGAAATATGTAGGGGAGAGTGGGTAGGTATGGGCCACCAAATCTTACAAAGCTATAACTTGGCCAAACTTGGTCTAATATTCCTAAATTTCGGTATGTACGATCATTAGTTATATGGCTAACTATCACTGGCAGAATTAAGCTAAAATACCCATGTATTTGGAAGTGACATCAAATTTTGTAACAATACATCATTTTTGTAAATAAAAAATAGGCTACGAGGTATGGGCCGGGGGGTGGTGAGGTATGGGCCGCTTTCTATTGAATTAATATTGCCATTCATATCCTACAAACCTCAACTCTTGTCACAGTTACCAAAAGTTTGTATATACTGATATAAAGCTGGGCTAGAAGTGGACAATTCATATATTTCAATTCCCGTATAGATCGTAAGCCATAACGCATAACGAAACAAGATAACTGAAAATATGTAACATGAAAATCACTGTCAAATCATGCTTCTTTCGCCTCAACTACCCCATCAAATCCAAATGTCACATCTCTATCTCTTATTTAAGTGGGAGTGACAAAATGTGATACATATTTGAGCATATGATGACATACTGTGCTAACAAACTTTTCTCTTCTTCATTAAAGACAGTAACAGAAAACGATTTTGAAATCTTTTTCATGTGAGACTCATCCCCTGTTTTTCCATATACCTGTTTAATGTAGCTCTACCAATTTTGTACTGACGGCATGCTTCTCTTTTTGATACCTCCCATGCTTTAACGTTTCATATTGCCAAGCTCAGATCTGATTCTGAAAACTGGCCTTTTTATGGGTTTCATGATTTACTTTCAAGTGATTGTATATGGGAGGGATAAGACCAACACCTTCTGTCTTCTGGAGATAAATATATTTAATAGGATCAATCAAATATTGATTTCAGGTATATGTTATGCTGTCCCATACCCCAGCCTATTGAGGTATGGGCCGGCCCATACCCCAATCGGCTAAAAGGCCCATACCTCAAACACTCCATTTTGGGGATTCTTACCATAATTTCAAGATCCGAGAGATTGACAAAGCATTAAAACTATACTCTATAGATAGCACATTTCTATAGCTTTCACACCATAAATAAGTCTAATCCAAACATGCACATATGTGGACTCAAACCCAAATTCCCTATTTTAAAATAAATTTACTTTAGACCGCAAAAATTATATATCTCCAGCTGAGTCAAAAACTCCGCTGGCCTCATGGCTGTAAGTAACATGGGTGAGTCTGGAGCCTTTTTCTAACAATCACGCAGCTTGACAAGCTTATGTGATGTCACAGTCACCAGATATGGCAGTGGCCCACACCTCAACAGTGGCCCATACCTACCCACTCTCCCCTACTCATAGATGATTATTATCGAAGTTTATTGAACCGGATCACAATCATTTAAATAATCCAGCCTAGGAATTGGATCGTAGCTGACCTAAATAATTCAAGAAACAGGATCGGAGTTGGGCCAGAGATCAGAGAATAAGTCATTAAGTCCATCAGCCCCGCACAAGTAGAAAACCCTGAAGTAAAGATTGCAAATGAACATCAGATATATTTGAGTGCAGTTTTTTTCCTAATAATGCTCAATTCATGGCCGAAAATGTGTACTAGCAAATGTGTATACACCTGCGGTCTGCGGGTTACATTATCATGTAGGGCCGAAAACTGTCTGCTCTGTGGGCCGCCCAAAATCTCGTCGTATGTTCGTCCCTGCTATATACCACGCGTAACCCTACTGGAATCTCGGTACGTTTTGCCTGATACATCAGGTGAGCAGCGATGATTCTCCAAGTTAAAGTAATTTAATAAAAAAATAAAACGTTGTGTGAGCACAGGACACTGATTCCAGGATGCGTAATAGAGCATAGCCTGCTACACCATCAGATAATTAAGGATATTATGCAGTATACGGCATTGATTCACTTCATCAGGACAATTCCTACATCCCTCAACTATATATATATACAACGGCCACCACCTGCGCTCGCTGTGTTAAACAAATAGATAGTGGCCCCATCATACTGCAATAAGCTCAGTGGAGAGTGGTACGAGTTGTGTTCACTGAGCCGAATGATCTAACGTGAAAGAAGGTATGAATTCACGTTCAAAAGATATTTTTAAATAAATATAGCAGATTAATGAACTACGTAATAAAAACAGGTTACTATAATTCACGTTTCATTACATTCCAAGTTCAAAGGTTCATCAGTCTCCGTTGGCTGTGAGCGTCGTAGATACCCACAATATCCGTGATTTTTTGGGCATTACTCATAACAGAAATCCCGTGCGCGCCGCGCGCGGAATTTCGATGTTGCTTGATCGTTCTGGCACCCTGCGGCGGAGTACTTCATTTCTAGCGCGGAATTTATATTTATAAGTGAATTTTATTTGTATTGTTTCAACGCGCAGTTGTTATTGTGAAAGTTAAGATTTAAAAAATGGACTCGGATCATCAGATGGTGTTGTAATACATCTGGAAGAAAATGAGCTCGTCAGAGAGCAATGCGGATAAGTACCCCGACTTTGCTGTTATTTGGAGTTTCTTCAGCAGATTTGGAAGGCAACTTGAACTGGAAAATGTATCAATTCTCGACGTTGATAACTGGATTTCGAAAAAATTTAGCGGTAAGTCTCGATTATCCCTTCTGGAAGTGAATCTTGGTACGTTTTGCCTAATATAACATGTGATGTGAGCAGCGATTATTTTCCAAGTTGAAGTAATTTAATAAAAATTAAATAGAAAATAAAACATACTGTGAGCACAGGACACCGATTCCATACAGGTGACGATTATAGCTGTGATTTAGGTCATAAATAATAAGGTATATATATTGTCATTACTCATTACTAGGCTACCGTATGACACCGGTATTCATTCAACCATAATTCATTTGTTTGCGTATACTGGTACAGTTATGATGTGATTTACCTGCTAAGTTTACTTCCGTGTTGAGGCACCGGAGTTTCATGCAGCAAGCTCAGGAACCGATTTTTGACATGTCAAAAAAGTCAAAATTAGGTCAAAATTGTAGGGTTAGGTAAAAACATGTCAAAATTGTAAACAGAGTCGATTTTATTTACAACCTGCATTTCGTTTGTGTCGTAGATTTTGCACCAGTTATCGGTGTCGGGGGAACTTTTCATTGACATTTGACAGCTTGTAGCCTAGCCCTACCGTTGTAGGCGGCCCTTTGTCTGCTCATTGTGAATCATAAACATTCAAATGAAACAAATAGTTTGTCATGGTATGTTATGTTCAACGTACCGCAATATCCTAACTGAAGCAAGACTTCGTTGGCATTGCATGGTTCTTATGTCAAGAAGCGCGCACACACACACACACACTGTAACCTGGGAAACTACTGAGCAGTAAATACCGATAAACTACTGCGATTCGTCAATCAGATCACAATGAGACCGACTTATAATTCTGTTACACCGTTCTGATTCTGGATATATACCTAGTGCCTTCCCGATTGCCTGCAACAACTGGCACTGAAACAAAATGCATCTTGAGAGCTTACAAAAGAATGACCAACAGTGGTCTTAATGTTATACCGAATTCCCTTTGTTTGTGTTAATTTCTCTCAGAAAAATGATGAGAATTGGACCGTAAACCCAGTGCTGTAATGGCCCGAGTCTCGATTGTTTGGTTACTCGACTTGTACTCGGTCCATTGTGCATGACTCGAATCAAGTTATAGGACTCGAGACCAGGACGGCCAAGACTGACACTTCAAATAATTGTAAAGTTTCCACATTATTAGTATTTTGTCTATCGGTCCTGATAACAGGGCCAGAATCTATGACTTGGACTTCACACTCTACTAGCTGGCTTGGACTCGGACTTGACTCAGTTGTGAATTGAAAATGACTCGACTTGACTCGAGTCAAATCTATAAAAGGGAGATTGACTTGTGACTCGGAACCTTGTGTTGTGACTTGGTTACAAATCTGCGTAAACCATCTACCAACCTATAGTTTTTGAAAATGTTGAATACTGGTATCCATGGAATATAAGCGGCTTTTAATCGAGAACTCTTTCAAAAGAAGTACGAAATCGAGCCCGGTTGAGTATGATAGTTAGTAGTACCAATTTTCTTGAGTACTCAGTATTGGTAAAAGTACATACGGCTGATTGCATATGCCGGGAAGGGAACCAGAAATATGGCTCTTTCAATATCTCTAACTGTGAAATTATCTTCTGGAATCCCAAATTTAGTCGGTTGATTTCTTCCATATTTCTTCATTTGACCTTTCTCTTCACCCGATAAGAATCTTCCTGTGCAATCGACATCATGGTGAAATTGATGAGGAAGACTGGAATGAGAGTTGACAAACAAAGATGGCAGAAATATCTTCTGAAAGCGACTGCAAAACAAGACCCCCAACTCGCCATCGACTTGCAAGCGACCGGTTTCGACGGACTCACGTTTGCGAAAAAACTCAAAACGTTGAAGGTGAGTTCTACCGGTTAGTGAATCCGACTGTACTTACGTAGGTTGTATCAACCTGCAGGAATTCACTGATAATGTATACAGAAGTAAGTAAGGGGTGTCTTTGATTTGTACATGTCGCCAATGTCGCCAATGTCACCAATGTCACCAATGTCACCAATGTCGACGTCTATCGATTTTGTCAATGTCACCAATGTCGCCAATGTCACCAATGTCACCAATGTCGCCAAAGTCACCAATGTCGGCAATGTCACCAATGTCGGCAATGTCACCAATGTCACCAATGTCGGCTATGTCACCAATGTCGCCAATGCCGACATTGCCGACAATGCCGCCATTGCCGACAATGCCGACATTGCCGACGATGCCGCTCGAGGGCCGAAACTAGGATACTGTAATGACTCGAGTAAGGATTTTGGTGACTCGACTCGACTTGAATCAATCTTGGTATTGACTTGACCTGCACT
>ATSW01012988.1:0-20277 GCA_000444245.1 Botryllus schlosseri | reverse complement strand
CACCTGGGCAATGCGGAGTAAAAAACATTATTTTGAGCTCTGAGAGGAAAAGATGAACTTTTTTTTTTTTTTTTAGTCAACCGATCACAAAGTGGGAAAAATTAACCGCTTTTATAGAGAATTTCACACTGGTTTTGCAAGTTGCAAATTTCTGAAAAAGTGTCCTCTTTTTTGATTTCCAAAATATGGTAAGCCTAGCATAGATGCATCAGTTTAGAGTTGCGCAGTAGGCTTCAGAAAAGTAATGTGGACCCACCCGAAACTTTATCAATATTCATAACTGTATGATAGGTGCCCTATCCTAGGTGTCCACCATTTCCATCAGCTTCAGGAGGACATCTAATCAGGAGAATGCTGGAAGTACCAATATTATTGACCAAATTCAGACATAAACTTCAAAAGAAAATTCGCGCGACCAGTAAATTGCACCAGCATGGTGACAGCATGGTGACTGGTGACTGGTGAGCCTTCAAACATGAATGGATAGCCTAGGTTTTGCGTTCGCCGTTACCTAACATCTACAAATCGTGTGGTACCGTACTTAGTTCGCTGCGGAAAGTGTGTGTGCGTGTGTGTGTTTGTGTCACTGCGAATTGTAGGTATCAATGGAAGTATCGGGTGTCTGATGAGCGAAGTCCTCCAGAAGTTGTGTTGATTGGGACCAAGATCATTGTTTTTTGGAGGCTGACAAAGTGTTGCTTGAAATAAACACTCCGTAGTGCCCGTCTTATCTTTCCGTCAACAGGTGTTTGTGTGGAAAAAAATGACCTTTTTTGATCATCGGGATGATTCCCCTAGGAGGGAATTTTGGCTCAAATTTCGGCCAAAGGGTCCACGAGATGAAAAAGGTTGGGAACCACTGTAGGTAGGCGCTCAGCAACCACGGATAGCATGGAGCAGAAAAAACCGGGGTGCAGACTAGATGACCTTACGGTCGTATCGCATCTCCGTCGTCAAAAGCCTCTCGATGTTGCAGGCGAAAAATAACATCATATCTCTCCTTCTCTGAAAAGTGAAATCAAGGAACGTCGTGCATCCCTCTAGCGATCAAGTCGTCAGCGGATTGTTACCGGCTAGGTGCTGCAGTTCCCACTGAAAATCGGGAGATACCCATGTTATCATAGTAACTATAGGAACAACGCACTTATGCTTCGACTGAACAAGATATTTTGTATGTCATTATCGCATCGCATGGCGCGGTGATTATCGTAGGATTTAGGGTGTGAACCGTAGCTGCAATGTCGAAGAAAGTGTACCCCACCAAAAGCCAGCACGGTAGAGTAAGCTTTTACTGCGTAAAATACGAGTAGCAGTACCAATATTTTCATCTTTTCAAAACTCCACAAGACATTCAAGACTGCTATACAATGATCTATCTATCTAGTCCAGGGGTTCACAGCCCTTTCTAGACCGTGGCACATTTTCCGGTGTGAAAATGTGCTGTGGCCCACCTCTGATCTTAGAGTCATAATCCTGTTCAATGCGTGGTAGTCGACGGCGCCGATATGCCTATTGATCTAAAATATGCGCATTTTTCTCTTAATTTATTGATGATATTTAAATCTAGAACTCCACGAAAATTTTCGAGTTGAATGAACATCCTCCAACAAACGACCGACGAAATAATCGTGGGCCCCTTCGACTTTCGAGCTCCCCCAATTGGGGGTTTGGGTGCGGCAGTTACGGCTCTCGTAGATCATAGGCTAACACTCCTGTGCATATTATGATCGTCCTCTGCTCCATTCGTGTCGCGACACACAATGATCAAATTCCCGCATCCACTTTGTGATTAGGGTTTTCGTTCCACTATTGTGTGGAATAATTTAATAATTCTTGGCCAGCTGCAAACAATTCATTAATGAATGGGGTGCTATTACTACAGAGAAGTGGAGAAAGAGTTTTTTAATATGCCAGCTGTACAATGTACATTGTATGTCTTGTACCAAACCAACTGAAGTTGAAATGTCAGAATGTTCAATCCAATGATACAATCAATTTATGTGACTCTTACAATATGTTCAATGATTTCCAGGCAGGACATTTTAAACCGACTTCAAAGATTAATGCGCTCCGCTAAATCCTCAATCAATTACGATTCGTTGCGGTGGTGCAGTATACCTTCGCCAGAAGTTGTTAATAATTTTCAATTATGGCTATTTTTGTCTTACAATAATACGACCTGCCAAAGTACAGTAAATCTATACATCAATTACACTCCATTCCGAGTTTATTGCACCCCCTTTCAACGGCATACGACATATGACCCTGCAGGAATACTTGGTTACTTCAGCACTACCTTCCAGTTATCATATACTCGAAATCAGCCGTAGGTTGTCATAGCCAGTGGAAAAAGTATCCGTTTGTCCCTCCCGTTTTTGACTTGTACATGCTGACTCCATACGTGCCACTACGTCTCATCAAAGTCGGATGAAAAGTTTATGAATATATTTCTAGCGTTTAACATAACAAATAAAACTAAATAAATGCATTGATTCTAAAATTTTCTAAATAGCCTTGTGCTTCCCTTTCACCCAGAACCTAACATTGAAAAGGATGCCCCCAAAGCACCGCTACTATTTTCGATCAATTTGGGTCTTACTTTTAAGACAGAAATTAATTGGTAAGACTAATTGGTCTTTAAGACTTTTTTTGCTAAAAAATCGATTTGATACAGACATTACTTGGTAAGACTAATTTGTCTTTAAGACTTTTTCTGCTAAAAAATCGATTTGAGACATTAAGACCAAACTTGTCTAATTTTTTGTAGTGAAGTCGTTTCGACTTCTTATTATTCCTATATCTTTTCATTTTATCGCCAGCTTGCCATGTTTTGAATTGATTTAATTACTTAAAAACGCAACTGAACAACGAACGGTGAATTTGTTGGTATTACTATCGCCATATTGGTGATTTTCGGATCCAAATTCAATCCAAAATTTCAGCGGTTCTAATATCAGTGCTGTTACTGCAGTTCTCGTTTGGACCGTCCCGCCTACCGTACAAGTCTAGATTTTTTGGATTACAGCATGTTTCTTTTGTTCTTGTTATTTCAAAGCGCTTTCCATACACAATTGTTTAACGCAATCCATGCCGGTACATAGTAACCAATTGACACAACCTTTCGAAAATCTATGGTAATCTATTTTATGCCTTCAGATGCCAGAGGACACGACAACCGTGCATTCATGGCTCCTATTGATGAGACAGAACAGGTAATAGATTAACCTAAACATTGATTAAGCTTAGTTCAGCTCGGAGCACCTCGTCTAACTAATGGGCACAAAAATCAGTCGCTGATTAAAATGTAATAAACCAATATTAATTGAAATTCATTGCTACTACTCGAACATTTCATTTGGTTCCCAACCCCAAGTACCACAACCTCATCATTACATGCAATTTGGCTCTATAGTTCTACATCCTCATTTGAAATTTAGCCCATTCACAATATTGTCGATAAGTAGGCCTTAATAAAAATATCTCAACTGTTTGAGATAGCTTTCCGACCGTCCCTAGCTTTTCCAAGAATGCTCCGTACCAAAAATAGGTGAAGAAACACTATTATCTCAACTCCTGTGGACTAAAAAAGTACCGATTGATGAATATTTTGCAATGCAACTCGAACTACTGGAGACCTGTTGTCTTATCGATAATTTTTCAGTCAGGACAAACGCCTAAAGCAGTTAAATTTGAAGACGTCTTCCGAATGCAAAAACGAGCCAGAGACTGGCGGGAGTACGTGACTCAGATGCGAAGAGAACGGACCCAAAGAAAAGACTCTGGTAAGGACTCTGCTACATGTGGCCACTTTAGAACATTACGGATGCTGCGTCACACCAGGTTGTTGGAGCTGTGAGTTTAGACATGTTTAGCAGAATTTCTTGGTATCTGTGTAAGAGTAATACCTCATAGCAGAGTGCGTTCTTATTGTGCTTTTATTACAATATCATCTGGAATGCGAGTATTCGAATTAGCTTTAATCGGAATTACTTGGTCCTCGGTACTCGTTGATGACGCTCAAGTACTAGTAGAGAAGTAATCCGTAGATTTCCACTCTATGACAAGTAGAATGAAGATGTCTTATGCTTGATGCTTGAAGAAGTAAATTCAGACAATGCACAGATGTGGTCATAATAGTCAGCGTAGAAGTAGAAGTAACGCCATAAATTTCTACTCGATTACAAGTGGATGTAACAGTTTCCAAGATCAAAACTATATCAAATAGAAGTTTAAAATGAAAGGGCTAAAAAGTAGTTGAGTAAGTAGTTTCAAAAATTAGATTTGGTTGAGGAATTCGAATACTTTAAGCAGTTTATCGGATGTGCGACCTAATGAATCAATCAATAAATTTATTATTAACAATTTCATCATTTCAATACACCACAAGACTGCGATACAATGAAAAGATAGGAAGTCGTCGAAACGAATAGGATTAGTCTTTGAAATCAGACTCTACCTGGCCCAGGCGATGTAAAAAAGGACGCATGTACACTGAATGAAATGTAAAAGATGGTAATACAAAAGGACAAGTGTCAAAATGAGGTGGAGTGTGATGGAAAGCGAGATCAATATGTCAGGTTGTGGTCCGGTAAACTTGAGGGCTGACTAGTATTGATTAAGTAGAAACTGCTTGTATTTCGACTTGGATGTGGACATGGTCGGTGACTGTTGGATAGCCGGCAAAATACTGTTCCACACTGCAGTTCTGGAGTATTTGATAGAGCTATGATCTTCTACGTTGACCATATGCCAGGCCCTGCCGACAAGATTCACGGTGTCATGTCAAGCTTTGCTTGTACCACTTACAGGTCTGCGGAGCGGGAAGACATCTCGGCAGCAGTCTGTCATGGATTCCCATTTGGGTTTGGAAATAGACGCAGCTTTGCTCCGCGAGGAATTAGCGTTCAAACCAAGTATGCAAAACAACGGCGTACCTGTGTCGCCGAGAGGTGAAAATTTATTTTGGATACCATTAAATATTGTCAAATGCGACTTTTAACAGATATCTTACGACTCCCGGAGTACATTTATCCGGAGAAGGGTCGCCATGCATATAAATTTTACGGACATGTCTGAGATTTTGGTTTTATAAGCTGTGTCTGGGCTCCATGCGTTGAAGTTCACGATACTCAACAATTATGTCATACTCCCCGATTTCTCTGTAGGGTTTCACTGTTTCCTACACTTTTCGAAGTATCGTGCAATCTAAGCACATTGTCTGTCCCCCTCAAATCTGTTAGTAACTCACTAATGATGTCAGCCGCATACAATACACCATGTCACTATGTGTGAGTCATATTTAATCGTGTGTCGGAGATGTCCCTTGTAAAAAGGTGTTGCCATGGCTATGGAATGAAATAGTGGTGTGGCAGAAATGATTTGACTGTGTTGTAATTTGGTTGACTAGCATTCAGTACGACGCTATTCTGCATTACAAATTCAGATATGTAAACAGTAAACTAATGTAAGATATTAGTGACAGTTCCGTGTTTGGTCAGATCATTGAAGCACCGTTCATATTTTACTTTTACTTCAAGTATTCTTCGAACAGCTCTTAAACTTGCTACAATTAATTGAGTAGAGAATTGTGCCATTTCATTTACTCGAGTAGCATCACTGATTTGTCCGTAATTTCGCATTCTCAAACAGTGGTAACCCTAATCCGGGCCTACTCGTGACCTTCTCTTCTTTCGTAGATTCAAAACCAATCGTTACAAGGCTTAACAGGAAGCTGATCGAACACTTTGTGATGCTCAGCAAGCAACCTCCAGAGACAGCGGAGGTAGCTTCTTAAATGTAAACAAGTGGGAATGCTCTGACTTGCGTGTTGTGTAGGTGGATCTTGAGCTGTTGGGGTCGCTTCTCGACAAGGGAGCCGACATTAACTGCACGGATCGTTACGGACAAACTATTCTGCACGAAACGGCCAGGTTATGGCATACCGACATAGCTCTCTTTCTAATTCAGAGGGGCGTGGATGTGAACAAGAGTGACAGGTGACTTGAACTTTGATTATATCTGGTGTGTAATTCTGTACTTTTTGGTTTCTTGCCATATTGCTATGAAACAGTTTGTCAAGCTCCTAACAAATCGGATTTTTTTGTGATATCATATTCCTAATCATAATCAGACATTCTATTATTTTCATCGGCTCAAGACACGCAGTGTGCAGTGTGACACATGAGACACAATGCGATGTAATGAACAGAGTGCGGAATATCTAGATCAGGGGTGGCCAACCCTTTTGGGCAATGGGCCACGCACCAAAATTGCCGACTTTTATGTCATAAAGAATTAGTGTGTATTTATGTCGTCCGCAATTCATTTTTTTGATAATATTACTAGCTTCTGTAATTACCGCGCGGGCCACGGGTTGGCCACCCCTGATATAGATTACACGTACACTGACATTAGGCTGAGGAGATGCCAGATTGAGAAAGTGTAGCTGGTCGTTTTGACATCCTCCTACCTGTTCATTGCATTGCATTGTATATGGTTTGTCTTGAGCGGATAAAATAATAGAACCACCGATTATGCTACAATCAGGATTTAGATTCCTCGATTTTTGTTATGCGTCGACCTTGATTACCACATTTTCTCGCGGCACCCCTGAGCAGACCAATCGGCACACCGGTGGAGAACCACTGCTTTAATTGCTCTTCCTTGTTTTCACCCTTCTTATGGTCTTTCTCTGGGCTTTTCTGTAAAAACGAATAGTGATACAGGGGAGGTCAAGATAAACCTCCGATACTTCGAAGCATGCTACAGACGAGACTCAAAATTTAGTCTTTCGTACCCTCTGCGCCTACTTTCCCTTACCGTAATGACTGATGACTTTCATGACTATGGCCTGACAACTATGGAGTGCATCACTGGACCGCTGCATGGCGACTTTGATATGACGGTATTCAGATCAGACAATGGTTCCCTTCAACATTATAATAAACTTGTTTTAAAAGAGGGCCTACTGATATCTTACTATTTGCCAACAGTAAAATGACCTCACAATTTATTGCAAGATTTTATCACATTTTATAGACATTGATAAAGCATTTTGATCTGTTCGAACATAATTTTGGATAATGCACATGTTTGCCTGTTGAGGGGTAAGTGTGTTGGTGTAGTGTTCTAAACAGTGATGACCGCTATATTTGCAGGACAATTTTTTCGGTGGTAAAATCATAAAGCATGAAATGTTTGTCAGATAGGTTACACATTGAAATAACCTCTCTGAGTACTTTGATAGAAAAGAAACACATTGTTTGCTATTTTCAAGTCTTGAGAGATTTTTTGTAAGCAATCTCACTGTGTCTCAACAGAAAGTTCAACCTAAATCCACAATCAATCAGTGCTATGTTATTTTAGGTGGAACATATAGCCTACCTATTATAACTTCAATATTGTCTCCCGTGAACCTATTGTGTAAAACTGGATTACTTTGCTATATGAATGCTTAATCATAGCATGAATGGATGAGTCATTATGTACTGGCGAGAATTGTGGAAATGTATGTTTGAATGTGACATCCACTGATGTTACTTATGTTCTGATTTCATACCGTTGAATAATTTCAAACTTTTGCGATTCCGCAATCATATCTGCGTGGCGCCCGACAGATTGGGTATGCGGCGTAATCCGAATTCAATTTACTTCATTTACTGACATTGATTCTATAATTTTATAGATACGGAAGGTCACCGTTACACGTCGCAGCTGCTACAAATTATCCAGACATGATCGAATTACTTTTGGAAAACGGCGGTTAGTGTGACAAAATATTGATGTCTTGTAACTCGAAATTTGCTGCAAATCTCTTTTGCCTTCAATTCACACTCAATCCTTTTCGTTAGCCGTCCTGGAAGAAAAAACGTCCGGGGAAAAGCAGACTCCCCTTCATTTTGCCGCTCGCAATGATGCGGTGGAAGCGTGCAAGATCCTGGTCAAGTGTGGGGCAGATATTGAAGCAGAGGACTACAAAATGAGAACTCCTGTCTACGTTGCTGCGGATTTAGGTGACATTGCTGTGTTTTTGGACGGGATTTAACAACTACCTGTAGATTTAGTTAGAGCATGGGTGTGCCAGCTGCGGCCCACAAAGAACTTTGAATGATTTGCTGTCAGTAAAATGGATTTCTAATATATCTCAAGTGGGCTATGAAAAGCACAAAGATCGTAAAATATTGCTAAACTATGCTCATTTTAAGAAAATTGAACAGAAAATCCACAGCCCTCAGCTATTAGGCCTATGTGTAGTCCATTGCCGTTACCAACTCCTCTGATGGTGACGGTAGGGGTTGGATCAGGTTTGAGGATAAGGGTTAGGCATAAGGTCAGATTAACTTTTTGTAATGCTCACACTTTTGAAATGGTTGTGTAGGAAATGCAAATCCAGGGCACAATTATGCCAAGTGCTGTTTGTTAGTAGTAGGCCACCTATTTGAGTAACTTTGAAGCATCAATTTCTTTCTGGTCTTGAAGTAGTGTGGTTGCAATCACTAATTTCCCTTTTGGATCAGGTTTGCTTACTGAAATGCTTCGCATACTCTGAAATTTTTTGCTTCGGTGCAATTTAGTCATAAGTTTAGTCAGCTGGAATTATGAAATTTGCTGTCAATTCGCGAAGTTTTGATTGTTTATCGGTACAATTTTTCCTTAGATCGGAGTGAAACCGCTCGGTGGCTTATGGAAAACGGAGCCGACGTCGGGAGATTCGATAATGCCGGTCAATCGTGCATGACCAATATGATCATAAGGATGGGCCCTGTGGTAAGTGTGAATGTTGCGAAAACTTTTTGATGTTGAAATTTCAATCCACTACCGATAACTGTTATACTGCTGCATGGGATTGTAGTGTTATGATAGAATTCAATTGTATATTGAAGTTGTGTACCTGAGTCAATTCAATGTCGGTAATACCTAGTAATCGGGAAAAATAGACCATACAATGCTATGTGATCTTAAAGGGCGTGTAGAGATGTAAATGTGGTGGGCTGTGACCCAATTTATTGTAAAACTCATTTTCCTCTTCACCTGTTATCATGATTGAAAGGATATTTGTTCAGAACATTTTTTGTCGGAGACAAATTCATTTGATGATACCAAGTGATATTTATCATTTTTGTCTCTCACGCCAATGCACAGATCATTCAATCGTTATCGCACATGTACAAATTTTCTTTAGCGTTGTGGTGTATACCTGTTTTCAGGCCAAGGACGCGTTGGACACTTTTCATAAAATGGACAGGCCCAGCAGAAAGCAGTATTTCTCTTTGAATTTGTTGGAACCAAATCTCTCTGGTAATTTGGTACTTTGATATGATTTCAAATGCGTAGCCAAGAACTAATTACCTCACCATTTCACATTTAACATCATCCCTGCAGTAGGCCTATTCATTCACATTCACAATATCGTCTCATCATTTCATAATTAACAAGCCGTGAAAATTTATATTAACATTTTTTGTAAAGCTGTAGGCTACCCGCCAATGTAGTTGAGATTCCTACTTCTATGTCTTATTTGCTGTAACGTAAACTGTTAAGCACACAGGATATACATCGTAGAATGAATCTCAGTGCACCGTTGAAAGTTATTGACTATGTCAATAATAATAGATCTGTTCAAGTGTCTATATGTCTTCTGAAGCGTGCTTGCCATCAAGAAAACTTTGTGCAATTGGCTGTGTCTAGCACCTGTCAAAGCCAGCATGATATCCAAAACCCTGTGGTAACTTCTGTTCAATTAACTGTTCGTGCTGTGGGTCGATATTCTGGTCATGTGCAGCCTCTCTCAAGTCACGTAAAATGACTTCACCTGTGTTTTTTTGCTATATCATTACATTTACCAAGTCAAAACATCACAAAAGAACAATTCGGTGGAGAGTTAAGGAAGGAATCGAAACTAATTAAAGTAGTTCCTAAATCAAACACCCACCTCAAATTCAATGGCGTTGACTCGTGACTCATTTTGAACAAACCGATACTGAAATTTTGGTGCTGGTAATCAAGAAGTATGCTCAAATTATTTATCAAAACAATTGATAATAAACATTGAATCAATTGGTGTAATTTGTTCTTCTCAATTTTAGATGAAAGTGAAATGGAAGGTATAGACCGAGTGTTATTAACTGGAGTGTATTGATATATATAGATCAATGATAGAAAAGTGCAGTATTGAGTTTTGATAGGATAAATCTCATTTTATCTTGCATTTGATTCATTAATAATATAATATATATTAATTGTGATTCAATTTGCTTTGCTTTTTATGATGTCGTTTTCTCTTCTGTAGCTGGAATTGTGTTGTAGTTCTGATCCAATATGATTGTATACCGGTATTTGAATAAAATGTTCATTGATATCAGGAATAGATATGAAAGACCCAGGTATGGAAATCGTATATGGTACTTCTAGACCAGAGGTCTCAAACTCAAATGTGCTCGTGGGCCAGTTTTACCATTTTGACGACGCTGCGGGCTGCAGCACTCATAGGGGTGTTTTATGTCTTTCTAAGTAGGGCTTATTTGGCGGGAATAAATTGTCCTATTGAAAGTGAGCCGATCCAGCAGACTGACAGTAAACACGCATCGTCAAAATGTGATTTACTCTTGTATCAATTTAGGCCTGGCACGAAAAGAATCATCACATTTATAACTATTTGAATAGAATTGTTGTTGTAGGCCTAGGCCTACTTGATATATATTAATTATAAGATATAGACACCATATGGGCAGACAAATGTATGATGCCATCATAAAAGCTATCGGGTGATAATTTTGCAGCTACTATGAATACCGTATTTTGAATTTAACAGATTGATAATAGAGACTGATCTGATATCAAAACATTTTTAGGTTGAGCATTGTAATTCCAATCCAGGATTCGGGCGTACGTCAGATATGTAGGCTATCTATCTCATGGCCAAATATCTCTAATACAGGAGCAGAAAATACATCAATATAATATAAATATATTGATGAATGTGTCTTAGTGATTGAAATGTCGGAACGCCGAACGGCCCATTGTTGTTACATCGTTGGAGCGTACCACTACGGTACTCGGTACCTTGAAGTGGCCTTAATAGCATGGTTTAGCGACCAAATATGTAACTAACAGATTGCCCATGGTTACCGTTACTACTTGCTTAGTTAGCGAAATACCAAGCTGTGATTATAAAAAAGGTCGCATCCAAGTCCAACTCACAAATTTCAGTCACGCATCGTCTAAGGGTCAGGTTTTGTCATCATGAATTGGAAATGTGGCGAAATAGTGAATCCTTCACTGCATATGGTAGCGTTTGCAATTGATGCGATAGTGAAGTTTGCTGAATAGTTTCAGGCTTTCGGAGCAATTTAAGAGGGAATTTTCAATTTATAACCTAAAAGATATATGTGACACTTATATATTGTCAAATTAACAAAAATCTGAAATGTCGTCGCGGGCTGCACAAAATGTTCTGGCGGGCCGCGTGTTTGAGACCTCTGTTCTAGAGTATTGTTCATCTGTACGTGGCTTTGTCTCTCCCGCGAGTGGAGTGATGCCATAATAACTTGGTAAATTGTGATCGGGTTTTGGCAAAATCGGTGAGTAACTGGGTGATCCTGTTCGAGTAGGGCTGGGCACAATGATTCGAGTCGAGTAGTAAATGACGATTTTTTCGAGTACTGAAATTATAGGCTCCTCGCAACTGTAAGTTAATTTATCAACGGGAATTATAGTTTCGATACCAATTTTCACTGTTGAAGGCTTGAAACTTTGATTGGCCGTATCGTGGCATACGAAACATATAGTACAAAGCTACGAATGTTACTGGAAATAGCACATTTCCGAAGTCATGATCATCCCGCAACATTGTCACCAAATGCAATGAAATCGGTATGTTCGAAAAAATACCCAAGCATCTTTAATGTGATGGATAACAGACATTATATATTTTGCGGTCGTATAAAAGGTACACATTTGAACTTTGACATATTACATACTGTTATGACGTCATAATGAGTGATACTCGATTACTCGACTCGAAGCATATTCCGTGAATCAGAATCGAATCACTCAGGTACTCGATTTTGCCCAGCCCTAGTTCCGAGTCGAATATTTCGACTCGAGTACGGCATATTATGACGACATGGCAGTAATAATGACTTTGAATGTTGGTTGCAGTCACGAGGAAGATGATACCAGTGACCAGTCGCACATCATTCAAAATAATTTCGATTTGTCGTTTCATGAATATTCGTAGTCTTGTTGCAACATGGTTGGCGATGCTGAGCTACGGTCTACGGTTTCGGGTATTCAACAGTAGGAATAGAGCATTGAATCTATATTTTTCGCTGACAAGATATTACTCTTGACTCGAAGGCGTGCGTTTTCGTTACTTGAAAGTAACTACTTTCGCCACACCGCTGGAATTTTTACAATTGATCGGACCCATACGTCCAGCTCGAATTTTTATGTAGACATTCGAGGATACTGGAGTAAAATAACTATACGCAACGCACTAGTTCTAGTAACAATACGGTTTCGAAATCCACATCAACAAGCGCAAAACAATACGGTACAGTACGATAAAAATATCGAAATTACGCAACGAACGATACTTTAGCGTATGTGATCCGTTAATATTAGCAAATTTCCATGATTCCCAGAGCAGTTATCATTAAGTTTTGTAGCTACATTTCCTATGCTTTCAATATGTCCTAGGACTTCGCGGTATGATGATCAATTCGACTCATCCGACTTCACCATCACATTGCATTACTTCTTAGTCGGATTCTACTGGGGATACGCTATAAATCATATTTCAAGACACTTTGGATTTGATAGTCCACGCGACTTACCCGTCTCATCTGGTAATTGGTTTACTTTCTTGCGACAGGTTTGGCGAGGTTATAAGTCAATCGTCTCTGACTGTTCTATGGAGCTCGACAGTCGCGATATTCGCCGTCGGCGGAATGATCGGGTCGCTGGCGGCTGGACCGCTTTCGCAAGTTCTCGGCCGTAAAAGGTCGCTGCTATGCAACAATTTGATCGCCCTCGCGGGCGCATGTCTGATGGGGTTTTCTAAGCTGGCAAACTCCTATGAGATGCTCATGATCGGTAAGAAGCACATATTCGATAATCACACACTTTGTATGGTTTTGCGGATTTGTTACATCGTCGCCATACAGGGCGCTTTGTGATCGGCGTAGACTGTGGGATCAACACTGTAATCGCGCCAATGTTTTTGACCGAGATATCCCCCGTTCAGCATCGCGGCATGCTCGGAACGCTTAACCAGCTTGGAATAGTATCGTCGATCCTGATATCACAAGTAAGAACTCCCTATACATTGTACGCCAGATAATTCAAATACATTTGGGAGTTTGAGATAAAATATAATTGTATGCCGTGCTAGTGGGCAGTGGGCACTTCCATTCACCATACACAGAAAGTACTTCCTACCTTGCAAGAGTGTACTTGTGCGTTTTATGTGAAGTATACCGCCAAATGTGCACCAAATGTGACGGGGTAATGATATAATATCTCAACAAGTTGCTAGTACTACCACGGCTTACGTAACTAAGTAGCTATTCAATGAACATTGTTCATGTTTTACTACGTATGGTCAATAATGGAGTTATTTGATTTGGTACAACTACGGAACATCAAAATAAGGCACTGAAACGCCACGGATATTTCCTTGTTGTTACGTGATTATCTGAACTAACGCCGGATGCTTCAACTCATCGACACACGGCTTGTTTTAGTGCTATAGTTGACCGAATTCACGAAGACTATTACTATACCGGCTCGCATATAGTCGCACATCCACGACCTAACCATGACCAGACACTAACACACAACACAGCGCAGATCCTTTTGCGATTGCTGGGTAATGTGTATGTAGTAGTTTAGATTTCAACCACCGACAGCACCCTATGTATTTAACATTCCCGTGAGCGTGATCAACACAGAACGCGGAGTTAACGGTCACGCGTATCAGATGTGTTCAGAGTGTGACAGGATGCCGTCCCGTGTGCGACGTGTGCGACTGTGCGTGCATCGAATCAAACGGCTCACAATATTTAAAAGGCACGGCGCGAATCGGGCTGTATTTTTCCGCACTTTGATACGTTACATAACTTTCGACGTTTCGTAATGGTTATCTCTGAACACCTCACTCCAATAGTTATGTAATGAGAATTCCTGGCAGTAAGTCATGTTGTACAACATCGCAAGGGGTGGTATGTACAAAGCTCATCTGCAGCTTAATCTGTGTTTGAGTCTGAGTCCACAACAACAAATCTTCAGCATCGTCACGGCTATTGCGACGATGGCTAAGTTCAAGTGCAATTTTGGTAATGGTCATGCGTGCGTAACTGATCCCAGGTGAAATTTATTAGCGCATGATTTGAAACTCGCCAAGTCACAGTGATGATTGAGAATAATACTTATACATCGCAAAACGTACCACCTGGTGTAATTCTCCAAACCAGGTTCGGGACTAGGTTACAGGTATACCGGGAGATGATTAGTGTGGTCACGTGACGGATAGGTTTTCCATTCGGCCGCTATCGATTAGCTGATGGATTTGTTCAATAAATTTATGTGCATTCCAGTTATTTTGATGCGTCATTTTCCCAGATACCGTGTAGGAGTTTGGATCCTCGTTTAGGATATCTGGACAAAGTCTCGGTTTCAACATGCAGGCCAACAACTGTCTTGACAGAATGGCCTAGGCCTTAACTGCGATAGCGTTAGTGCTATATCTGTAGGATTACCGTATTTTGGAAATCTGAAAAGAGGACACTTTTTCAAAATTTTCAGACTTACAATACTGGACTAAAATCCTGAAAAAATGCGAAATTTTTCCGGACTTCGTGGTCGGTTGACTAAAACAAGACAAGGTCATTTTTCTGGCTCAAGTCCCGAAAACCGTTATTTGGCCGCTGATTTCCTATATCTCTGCCAATTTCCACGTACATTTGACCAAAATTCTTCAAAAAGAGGACATTTAGCCGTCCTCCGAGGCGGCGTGTCTTCCGATAAACTAGATTTCATTATGCAAGAATATCGTTCGGTGATAATTGACGACGGCCCACGAGCTATATATAGTTCCGTCGCTTGCAAGGATGCGAACAGTAGCTTACATCAGGGCGATCGATATACGCGCATTAGTACGGCACGTTTTCACCTCAAATTCAACCATCTGGTTCCCGTGACATCCGCTGAAATCACATCTGACTCATCCTCACTACTATTGAGTTTTCTCTTTTACGCGAGGTCGACAATGTGTATAACAGGGATGTCAAACATACGGTCTGCGGGCCGGATCCGCGTCCTGTCGGATGATTTCATACGGCTCGCGAATAGAGGTCGACCGATATTGATTTTTACAGGCCGATACCGATATATCGGCTCACTCACAAGGCCGATACCGATATCATACAGGCCGATATTAATATGGAAATAGCAGAGAACAATTTCACCAAAAATATTATATATTAGGCAAGATGGCACTTGTACATGCCACAGAAAGCTGAACAACAAACGAGAAAACTGAAATTATTCCTTAATTGTGCACAGTCGATGAAATTTGGGATAACCAAAAAAGCAAAATATGATGCAGAATTGCAGATCAGTCCAAAAAGGTAGATTGTAATGCAGGAAGCATAGTTTCTCTGCATGCTCACCCAGCTAAACTCGCCCTGCAAGGGTAAATCTGGCATAAATCGCCCTTTGCGTCGTCGATTTCTTGAGACTGAGAACACGGAGCATTGAATTTCCGAAATTTTTGAATTTTTTTCAAATATAAAATATCGGCCGATATCGATAATCGGGAAAGTTCTAAATATCGGCCATGTCGATAATCGGTCGACCTCTACTCGCGAAGCGATGCTGGGTCTGGGTGAATCAAAAAAATGCTTATCCAGGGCATTTCGATCAAACGTTGAGATTTGTAGTAACAAGTACATCTATTTCAGTCCATTGCAATTCTTGCAATTTGAGCTCGACTGATAACGAATTTTTAAGCTGACACGGATAAAACCGATAACTAGCACCCTTCACCCATAACCCCGATATGTTCAGCCAACTTTAAAAAAAGGATATGACATCTAGCTTTAAGGTAGGGTGACTATTAAGGCTGTGCAAAAAAAAACTTTTCCTTCAGATTTCACTGGCTACTTGATAAAATTGTACGGTTGGTTGCAGCTTCCAAACCAGGCTTGTCGTTACGTAACAATTATATGGCTAAATATTAATTCACTACGGCTTGTGACATCTACGATTAGTGGTTCGTTACACTGCCCTTGAATTTCCTGTTAGGTCTATTTGAATTATTTCACGTCAGAAAAATTAACAATTATTCACGATTTCCATTCGCACTCAATCCGGATTTTCGTTATCACCATTCGCACCACCTTCGTCATTCGCACTGCAATACTTTTCACACGCCCAAGTGCGAACCGTCAAACGGGTTGAAAAGCACTGGTCAATTTGATACTGAGCCACCGGGTGATGATACAATACCGTGTTACGCGACAATTGTCGTTCGTATGAACCTGCATTGCTGGCGTGTCGCTTAGATTTTCACGCCACGTATGAATTTGACTGCTATAAGAATATATCTGCGCATTTTGCAATTCTTATCCGATGTCATTCGCATCATCTTCATCCGGTAATAGGATAGTGTGAAAGTAGAACTCAGTTACTTTCTGTCGCGGCTTGAATTGGTCTTATCCTGTTCAGTGAATTTATGGCGAATGGAAATTTGGTTTTATTCGGAGATACATCTCCTAACTTGAATGAGGTCTATCTTGCTTGTTGTTCTATCACGTGCGTGATAGTTATCGGTGGGAAACACTTGATTTTTGTGCTGTACACAGCACTTGACCACAGGCACAGGTGACCAAGGAAGTTCTGCGTTTCCGACTACTGAAGTAGGCTTAGCCTACTTATACTGCTTATTCAAATGCATGGCTAGGTTTTTATATTACCTCTACTTCTACTTAGGAGTTTTTACAAGTTGTATTGTGAAAAGTAGGAAGCAGTTTTGCGATAAGTTTGCATCACGCATAACAATTTGGGGAAAGAGCCCCGGTACCACGGCAGCTGAATATACATTTGCGAAAGGGGCCACTTACAATTGACTGATAGAATGATGCGACCGACCGAGCAGCTGTACTTTTTGAAACCACATACCTGAGTGTACTATCCATAGATTACTTCCCATTTTGCACTTCTATATCCGATGTAGTTTTGACTTCTGAGATGTCTTGCTGTGCCTGTAATTGATCGGCATTGTTTCTACTTCTACGTGAGTAGCAACGCTGACTACTTTCCCCGCCCCTACACTTGACATAGGCAGTTCAGCGGACAAGCAGGCTATATTAAATCGTATAAATGTAACATTTCAGGTTCTGGGGTTACCTTCCGTTCTCGGCACCGAATCCGGATGGCCGATCCTGCTCGGACTGACAGCGGTATTCGCAGTGTTTCAGCTCATCTTCCTGCCGTTTTGCCCGGAGAGTCCTCGGTAGGTTACTGTGCGTGCTTTACAAAAATGACGTGAATGTCGCAGCGGCTGCAAATTCGAAAGGTACCTGCTCTTGTACAAGAACGACGACTCGGGAGCCAGGAAAGCGCTCGGAAAACTACGGGGAGCTTGCCACGACGTCGACGAGGAGTGTTCTGTGATGCAGCAGGAATATAAAGAAGAATCGGAAGAAAAATCTGTTGGTTCGTGTCTATTTTATATCCGAGACCATCCGCGGAAAACATAAAACAAAAACTACGGGCATATCTATGTTGTCATGTTCAGGATCAATCCTAGCTTTCGTAGTTGCGATGACATCACAATGGCGTTATTCACTGTTACTGCATGTGGGTGGAAAGTAGGTGTGTTAACCAGATTTCCACCATAGCGTTATAGCTCAACCCCAACCTTACGCGGATTAATCGCCCTTTAATAAATAATCAGACTGCGGTGTGCGACACAGATTGTTTTCAATTTACTTGTACATTATTTGAATTTGCAATCAACAATACCAGGATAGCATGGATGGAATGTTGCAGGACTTAGAAAGCCTTACAAGGCTATATCTGCACCTTCCTTGTCCGGCGGCATATGTACAATGTACATCATGCACTCATGGTCATGGCATACATGTGTGCAGATCGTGTGCATGTATATCATCAGTCGGTGTATATTCCGCAAAAACATCAAGGACAAAAATGCATTACGTCCTTTCCGTTCCAGTAGAATAAGTTGCGCAAAAATATCAAACCTGAATTCAGATTTACAAAGTTCTCAGTGGATAGGCAAATCACTGTCAACCCTGATTTTGATTCTGTACAGTCGGCCGGTTCCATCTGGGTTTAGTACGAGAAACTTCGGATTTCGGTTGCTTATGCCTGGCAGTGCTAGGGTTACCATATTTTGGAATCGGCAAAGGACTACACTTTTCCAAAATTTTCAGACTTACAATTGTGGAGTAAAATTCGGAAAAAGTGGTGAATTTTTCTCAACTTTGTGGTTGGTTGACTAAAAAAAATGAAAAAAAGGTCGTCATTTACGTTCCAACCACGAATTTCCTGTATGAGCCCATTTTCACTCGAATCTATCCATCAACTTAGCTCAAAAAGCTGTAAAGGAGGACGAATTGCCAAAAAGCAGGACATTTAAGCGTCCTCGGAGGACATTTTCAAAAATCCGAAAAAGGAGGACAAATCCTCCTAAATGAGGACGTATGGTAACCCTACCCAGTGCCCACTGTACACTGTTTTATTTTGGCTACTGCGATTGCCTAATTAATGGTGTCATACGGATCGCGTGTCGACAATATGACTTTTAATGCCGAGACGCCGATCTCCTGGTAATCCGTTGAGACCTCCAAGCCCAATACAACTAGCACTTCCAAACTTATCGCGTTGATAATCATTTCATCATATGTATTGATGTCCCATTGTCTCATTCGCGTTTGGTTAATCATCACGGAATCTCATGAGCAGTATCGCGTGCGGATTTTGAAATCATCGATTGCCTCGTCACAGTGACATGCAAAATCAATTTTTCCCGATAGTTCCAATATTTCTATTGCCGCTATCATATCAGCCCCATCGTCCTGAGGGCCTGCCTGCCCGCGTTAGTTATGTTATGATCAAATATTAAATATTTGTCAAATCACCGGCATGTCTTGTTCAATCCAATTTCTTGGTAAATGTGTACTCGGCAAATGTTTGTCCCCGTGTTCATTTACGTGCGAAGGCTGGTTTCTCAAACTCTTGAGTGATAATGTCAATGCAAACTGTCGATAATTGTGGAATGTAGCCTACTGTCATTTCGCGACTGAATGAACCGTCATTATCTTGACCAGGTTTCTTCGAAATCTTCAAGATAGGACGCCTTCGCAGACCCATGCTCGTGGCGATCGTGATGCAGCTTTCCCAACAACTATCCGGGATCACCGCTGTGTTCTATTACTCTACGTCTTTGTTTATCGACGCCGGAGTTGACGAGAGCAACAGGTACCCGTGACTTACATGCCATTGTTACGTCGGACCTTTCACACTGTCATTAGACACACATTCAATGTTTGGTTAGGGACTGGTGCAGTTACTTCTCGTAATCGTGAATAGGATTACCGCCAGTCACGGCGTTGAGGGATGGAAGATTTTGTGATTGCGCACCATGGATAATTGGAGATATTCCCCGTAATTCAGGCAATTCCCGAATGAAGTGGTTCTTAACCTTTTAACCTTGTCTGCAGCCCCCCTGGGGGCAATTTGGATTTTGAAGGGGGCGGAAACGCTCAGGGGACGAAATGGGGGCGCTGAAGAAAAATTGCTTCCCGGTAGATGGTGTAGCAAGGACATATGATTAGTTCTATATATCGCTGAGTTCTCATTGCAAACTAACATTCCACAAAATCTGTCAAATCACGACGTTTTTCGTTTGCGATCATCGCGAACTATCCACCGACGATGTTTCCACGAATGCAGTGGTTTATTTTAATTCATGTCAAATTAATTTGGCGTACTGTTGGATTGCCAATTCCCCGTTCAAACACCCTCATCACGCTAGCTACTCAAAGTCGTTTCGACACCTTCCTATCTTTCATTGTATCGCAGTTTTGTGGTGTTTAGAAATGATGAAAATATAAAGGAACTGATACTGATATTGATAGCGCGGGTTGTTTTACACAAAATGTTTTGAAATAGGTATTGTATCCTGCAGCGCACTGCGTGTCGAAATCCAAAAGGCACAGTGTTGTACAATTTTTGAGAGTGATCTGAGAC
>ATSW01012987.1:0-15620 GCA_000444245.1 Botryllus schlosseri | reverse complement strand
CAACCTAATTTGTAAAAACAAATGTAGCTATCATTCATTCTGATTCTTATCAAATTTGGAATAACTGTGTAGCTATCATTCTAATTGTAATTTGGGAATAGCAGAAAATTTTTCTCGTTGACCGACTCTAATGCTTACCTGATATCAAAATGTGCGATTTTTCAGACGGAAGACTGCTCTCTGATCGACAAATCCGAAGACTCTCAACTGGCCGCAGCTATCGCCGCGTCGTTGGCCGAATCCAAACACACGCCACGCGTACAAGTGTCGGATTACGACGACGAAATCAGCGATTGCAGCGGTTTCGACGTATCAGAAGCAGACGACATAGTCATCGATGACTCCGATTCAAAAGACAGCATAGTCACGCACTCAAAACTGTCCGAGACAGATCGTAAACTAGTCGATCAGACTAAGGTCGACCAGAATTTCTTTAAAGCCGGAAATAACGATGACTCGATATTGCAAAACGGAAATACGCACACGGACGAACCCGGCGAAAAATTATACAAAAAAATCAAGTCCAAACTGAAAATCGGCAGCGTTCCCAACGGGAAAGACATGAGTCGGTTGACGGAGGATAAATTTTCAAACGCGAAATCGAACACTTTTGCGATCGATCCGAAAGATATTTGTAGGATTATGATACGGTATCCGGACGGCGCGCGCGAGGAAATTCAGATGGACGTCAACTTGACGGTTCAAGTGAGTTTGTTTTGCTTGGAATGTAAATTTGAGACTTGAACGTGGATTTTTATCTTGATATTTCCTGGAGATGTCATGTACTTTCTGAGTACTCGGGTAATGACTCGAGTCAGGACTTGAGTCATTTTCTTAAAATTGGAAAATGGCCAATGACATGACACATAACACATTCTATACAACTCATTCAATTCTCCAATATCAGGACCAATAATTGAAAAATAGGCTCAAAAATTGTCTTTTATCGGATTGAACAAACAGGTATATCATGAGTATGTTATGAATCCAAGGCCTCCGATATCACCTAAGAGTTTTACAGGGGTGAGTTGAACCTGACTTGAACTCTATACTGAACCGTAAACACAATGACTTGGACTAGGACTTGGAGACTTGACACTGTGACTCGAGTCAAAACCATAAAAGTTAGATTGACTTGTTACTCGGAACCTTGTGACCTGGTTGCAACCCTGGATTTTGCCTGCTTGCGAGTTTTTAGGCAACACCACTTTTACTTTCTCTCCAAGTATTTGAGTTGGTCTTACCTAACTTAATATACAATCGAATAATATAATCATATTGAAATGAACCCGAATATTTTCGGCTGACCGACCCCTGACGAGATTCGGGTTCATTACAATATGAATATACTATTCGATCGTGTAATTCAGAATTTAATTCAATCCCAAAGCTTTTGCAAATTCAGTCGTTCTAATTCTTATGTCATTTGAGACAGGTGAAATATTTCTAGCTGCCCAACCCTACCCTGGAATCTACATGCTCGATTCTTTTGCAGGCGTTATTGTCAGAGTTAATCGTCAAGGGCTACCCTCGTGAAGACTACGATCTCCTCACGCACTTTCCACGCAAAAACGTCTACTCGCAGGGTTTAGACAAGACTTTGAAAGAGGCGGGTTTATATCCGAGGTCTGCAGTATTTGTGGAAGAGATTGAAAGATGATGTTGTGGTTTCGCGTAGTAACGCGACTCTACATTATTTGGACTCGTAAACGCGCAGGGCTGGACAAATTCAAGTGCCTGAGTGGTTTGATTCTGATTAGAGTATTAGGATTTGAGTCGAGTATCATTCATAAGCACATAACAGTATGAATGGCGTGAAAAGTTCAAACACGTACCTTTTATGCGACCACAAAGAATTTAATGCCAGCTCTACATCACATTGAGGATGATTTGGTATTTTTCAACCCGACCTGTTTCATTGCACTTAGTGACAATGTTGTGGGTTGATCGTGACGTAACAGATATGTCATTAACTCTAACGTGTGTAGCTTTGTGCTACATATTTCGTACCGTATGCTATGATACGAGTCATCCAGGTTTCAAGGCTTGACAACGTGATAATTCTAATCTAATCTATGAAATGTCTCTTTGCTTTACTTTTAATTGTAATCTAATTTCTGGATTTCCTGAAAATGCCGCAGGAGAATTGTATCGTGGAAAACGAGCAAAGCTTGCTGCACTTGCCGTTCCCGTGGTTATGGGAATGGACCTGATCTGATATGAACTAAAATTCAATGGATGCCCACGTTTTCATGAATTCAGCGATTCTATTTCTAATCTAATTTGAAGAAAAACTATGTAGTTATATATCTAATACTAATCGAATTAGAATAAATGTGTAGTGATAATTCTAAATCCAGTCTACTTTAAAAACGCTGAACATTATCTAGTTGTCCAAGTCTGCGTTTCACAGTGAAAAATAGTATCGAAATTATAATTATCGTTGACAAATGAACTGTTAGTGGTAGGAGCGTATCATTTCTGTGCTGGACTCGAATCATTAAAGTTAATACTCGGTTCAGATTCGAGTACTCGAATCATTCTGCCCAGCCCTATTAACGAGTTGTATTTTGCATTCGGACGCTTATGGTCCGTCCATATCACAGCCGTTATAAACGTACGTTAAGCCATCGATTACAATAGGTTCGGTGGTCATCAGAACCCAAGCCTTTTTCTCGTTGGCTTCATATGCTATGTGTAATGTTTCTCGTTGATAAATACACGCGAACCATCACTATCTGTGTGTTAGCTTTATCATCATTTCAAAACACCACAAAACTGCTACAAAGAAAAGATAGGAAAGTGTCGAAACGACTTGGAGTAGTCTTTGTGATCAGACACCCACCTGGTCTAGGCGATGTAAAAAAGGAGGCATGCACCCAGAATGAAGAGTTTAGGAAGATAATATACAAGGACATGTGACAAAAAGGGGTGGCGAGGTCGATATGACAGGTCGTGGCCGGTAATATCGAGAGCTGACTAGCATTGCTTCAGTGGAAGCTGAATGTATTTCGAGCCGAATGTGATCACTGGACGTAGGCCTACTTATGGTACGGAAAGGTAGTAGGATAACCTTACCTGTGATCCCCAGTCATTAGTTTAGGGGGTGAAGAAGCTATGCTGAGCTTGATAATGAAGCGATGAATCAAAAATTTTGAGCACTGGTCGTGCTAGTAGGGTAGGTTAGCTAGGATTTGTCTTCCTTTTGTAAGAAATCTAAAATGTCCTTGTTTTGGCAATTCGTCCTCCTTTATACCTTTGAAAAATCACGATTTCGACGGCAGTGTTGGCAAGATTGACTAAAGCAGGGGTGTCAAACTCAAATTGCGTCGCGAGTCGGATTCAAACCGATCGCGGGCTAGTTCAGTCAATCGCGATTCCGGTTTCTCTGGAGGCCGGGGACCTTTTGAATCGGAAGTAACACAGCAGTGCGACCACGGATATATGAATTATATTTTTGTGTAACTACCTATTCTCCATGTAAACTGCATATAACGGTCCGCATTGGCGTTTTCGCTTCGGTGAATAACTACTTAATGATGGATTTTTCCATAAAACTCTGAAAGAAGTGTGCCCTTTTTTGCTTTCACGAAATTGGGTGTCAATGTTCCTTATTGTGGTAACTAGAACGAGACCAAAACACCGCAGTCGGGTGGTAATAATGTGGCCTATTAACATGCTCGACATTTGCTGTCTAGAGGACTATCTAATCCTAATGGATGTATTACCTACAAAAATATCTCAAAATTTGTTACATGTGCTGGGTAATATAAGCAAGCATTTATCGATCTATTCAGAATTGCTTCGTGGGTCGCATTAAATCGTCTGGCGGGCTGGATGCGGCACGCGGGCCGTATGTTTGACACCACTGGACTAAAGGGAAAGGTCAACGCCAACCGATATTACATGAGAACGTGTCTGTCGAGGGTAGAGTTGGAAAAATGATCTCCTTTTTTTCTTTTTGTTGTTGTTGTTGTTAGTCAACCTAATAATAAAGGTTTTTAAATTTACTATTTTGTAACTTGTCAAAAGTGTCCTCTTCTTCGAATCTCAAAATATGGTAACCCTAGATATACGAGACTTCAATACGTCATATAGAATGTGTCGAGTGATGCGCAATGAATCGAGTACAAGTCGAGTCAAACACGTAAGCCGAGTCTAATCATTACAACCCTGAAAAAGACTAAAATAATCTAGTTTCCCAAATCTGGTTAGCACCTCCCGTGGCTATTGTCGACATTGAATTGAGTAAAACTAATTACGGCAAAGATTGACGATGATAGCGTTTCTTTATTGCCAGCAGTTTAACTTATGACTACTCACGAGCCTATCTGTGACCTGACTCCCAACGACAATGCTAGAGTTGCAGCTTGGACGAATGCTGTTCGTGTTCAGTTCAGCGATCCACTTTGGACACGAAACGTGAAGCATTCAAAGCGGTTGAACAATTGGACACGAACAGTCTCTGTTCGCCACTAGTTAATATAGCCGGCGGCTCTGAGCTGGCTTCAACACAGGCTCGTTATATTGAATGCTTTTGCTTACGCGTTATGGAAGCAGGTTCGGCATTCATAAATATCGAAGCGATTTCATTCATGTGTCAGTAAACGATGCCACTGCCGAGTTTTGATCGCAATTCGCAGAGTTGAGACCTCTAGCTGAGTGATGGATGCAACAAGAAACCAGATGCTTTTCCCACGTCTCCATCTATAACCAACCAGCGAGCCTAGAACAGTCCAATTTTAGAGAATGAGTCGAATATCAAAACTATTGATGATAGTTCTAGTTACAGCAACAGGAGCATCATTCTTCCGTTATTTTGGCAGGTAAAATTCATTCTTCAATATGTTAGGCTACTTTGTGATAAAATGTGATATGTAATAGAAACGTATAAATAAGCTGTAGATAAGCTCGAGAGTTGCGGAATAGTCTTCATACCTTTACGCAATTTATCAAACTTTGACTTCTGCATTTCATTACTTCAGATTTCGGGTTTTCAAAACGAAATTATCTGATGTTGATGAGAGATGGTCAGGGATCATTCGATCTGCAACACGGTTCAATAATCACACGCTACGCTGCAGAGGTGACATACCTTATTCCATATTTTAGCGGGACGTTAGACGTTAGACGTTAGACAAAATATACCACTAGAACTATAATTAGAACTGCTCACTTTCCCAAAGTTGCAACAAGAACTAGAATTAGAACTACTTCAACATCAAGTAGATATAAATCATAATTGACCACAATAACTAATTAGGTTGGTAGTTTGTGTAGCCTACGTCTGTGCCAATAGCCACGTAAAAGACTCCGTTGAATACGATTGTTTGCACCATGAATTTGTTGATTAGCAAATATGACAAAATTAGAGCAAAGATTTAATTTGCATTCGCAGTGAAAAGTATTGGTTGTTTTGTGCCAATAAAGACCTCGCAAGACAAATACCGCTTCAGAACGTTTTACGCTGGACCAGGAGTCGATACTGAACCGATGTGCTTCGATTGGTGCTTCGATGGGTTGTATTCATAGATTTTGAAATAGAATTCATATGTTGGTGAATCCATGACTCTAAATTTCTTAGCGGTGGAAATTACGTGGGATTTAACGGAAAAACACACGCGTGCGTCTGCAGCCCAGAGTTAGAAGGATTCATATCGAACCGTCAATATAAGCGTTACGCGAATCAAAGTTGGGATGCGGCAGATAAATGCAGAGCAACGGAAAGTTATCGGGTTTTCAAAAAATTACGCGACTGCGATAAAGGTATAGAGCAGTGGTTCCCAACGTGGGCGATATCGCCCCCCCAGGGGGCGATTTGGCGGTCTAGGGGGGGCGAAAATGGACAAAGGGGGCGACAGGGGGCCAAAATAGCGCGAAGGGTGCGATGACGCAGTAAAACGGCTATATTGGAGTCAAATCGGAGAAACGACCTTTTTTTTAGTCAACCCACGAAAATTTAGTTACAAACGTGTAAAATTCGACTGAGCCGGAAAGTATATAGACCTTTTTTTTGGTCAACCCGCCGGTGATTACAGTTTGTATGCCCATTTTTCGGTTCACAAAATTAGGGGTGCGATGATCGGTGTTGAGCTTGAAAAGGGGGCGATGAGTCGAAAAAGGTTGGGAACCACTGGTATAGAGGAAATACGTCCTTTGCCTGTAGATTAGGGTTGCTCAAAAATAACTTTTTTTATATAATTTTTACGGTTATTTGATAAAATTTTTAGGTTGACTCAAAACATGTTGTACTCCAAATATGGATCAAAATTAAACATGTAGATGTGAAGCTATAGAAGTTTGCAAATTTTGAATTTATTATACAGGTTTCGACTCGATTATATGGACGCTATACAAATTTAAATCTTAATTTAGATTCGGACTATGGACATGAATCTCAAAACCGTAACAGGATTTGAATTTCAATATAATAAATACGCTCAACTTTACTTCCCTTCCCATCTTCAGGGGTGACCGAATCTTCACTGGAGAAAGATTTGATTGGGTGCATCGATGTTGACCTTGTGTCTAAAGGAGCTATGGTGTTGCTGAGGGGTTCGTTTCTGAGCAAGGCGCAGTGCGTTTTGAATTGCGAGAATCGGGAATTTACCATCGCGATACCCGTTCACAGCAGGAGCTGCATTTGCTCAGACTACATTTCCCTGTAAGCTCATACATATATATTATTAGGGGCCTAGCCTACAACATACATGCAATAATACCAAGAGATTTTGAGGTAGAGCTATATTATAGGCTACAATAGAATAATATATTGATATTGAAATGAACCCGAATACATTCGGCGGATACTCGTCAGGGGTAGGCTTAGTCAACAACTAGTAAAGAATTCAAAAGGACATTGCATATCAAGAATCACCAAATATGACGTTACCGGCATGAAATTCTGAATAATCAATGTCATCAGATTGCCTTTTCAAATAGGATCAAGGTAATTTTCAATTCTCTACTAGTTGCTGACGATTACCCCTGACGAGTGTCAGCCGAAATGTTTGGGTTTATTTCAATATCAATGTATTATTCAATTGTATATTGAAGAATGAATACTTCGGTACTGAACTCTATGATAATGCAACACTTGTTCGTTTATTATAGAGTAAATTTTACAGATTTCATCGGCAGCAGAAGAGTTAACCAATTAAAAAACTTTCAGCTTTTCCGAATTATCATTACTGGATTCACAAAATCTCAGAAATCGAATTGAAATAACCGAGCCTGGAAATACAACAAAAATCAAGTGCAGTTTCGCACTATGCATTTTTCCTGTAGCATTTTCAGGAACACCAGAAATGGGTCAGAAGTATGATGTGAGCATGGACATGGACATGGACATATTTCACAAATTAAATAAAATTAGATTACCGGCATTTCGCACACTAATTAAACAACGAGAATTATTTAATTGTTCAAGCCTGATCGACAGATCTCTCCATTTTAAAAAGATTCCAGAAAGCGGAAAGTATGCCCAGCGTCTTGCACGAGTGCACTGCAAACGGAACGAAAAGACAGCTGGCGGTTTATCGAACCGCACGGGAAGACGCTTCTTGCCTTGTGAGCTTCTACGAAAATTACGAAACGGTTCCGGTTATCGCTCTGGCCAGCTTCCCCGGATCCGGAAACACTTGGATCCGGCATCTCATCGAGATAACCACGGGGATTTACACCGGGAGCGTTTACAACGACATTAATCTCTACGAAGGAGGTCAGGTATTTCGAGTTGAGTTTATTGTTAATAGAATCGAGTCGGTATCACGATTTGAAAGAAATATCGGCATCGGTCATTCGAGATGAAACAATATCGGTAGGCTTATGTTCGTGACGTTGTATTTGTTGTATTTCATTGTAATTCAGAATAGAATTCAATTTCCAATTTTTTCTCAATTCTAGTCCAATTTGGGGGAAACGGTGTAGCTATCATTCTAATTCTAATCTGATTCGGAAAAGTTGTCCAAGTTCGTCCATTGCGCCGACTTCCAAATTTAATCAATGTCTGCACATTTTGTTGCAGGATTTCTCGGGGAATTAACAAGTCCAGAATCCAAGCGCTCTATCGTGGTCAAAGACCATCTGTTCAAGTTGAAAATCAGAGAAGATTATAAAGCTGCGATCGTGCTCATCAGAAATCCTTATCACGCAGTGAAAGCCAACTGGGCCAGAATATCAACCAAAAGCCACACGGCCAGCGCCGACCAGCAAGTTTTCAACTCCGCAAGTACGGCGATAATAATCGATTGGACCCGATCATATCGAGTGATATAGATCGGTATCGGCCATTAGAAGTAAAATATAACGGTAATTTTCATGATGTCACAAACACGGTAGTAGGATGATGTATATCCAAAGAATTTTCGAGGTACAGATCCTTAATGTAGAATTTGATGGTATATTCCTATTTCATCAGAAGTGGTGAAAGTAATCATCGTAGGTACTCAAGTAGCAGTAGAAATAACGCCGTAAATTTATAGTCAAGTAGAAGTAGAACTAGAGATTTACAAGTAAGTAAAATGTGAGTATGGTAGGCTTAGTAGTGTCTAAAATACTGGAACCTGTCAAGTAGAAGAATAAGTAGTCCAAAATCATAACCACGTCAGGAAGTAGTGCAAGTAGGTAAAATCCACTTGAAGTAGAAGTAGAAGTGCTTCGCAATTGACCAATTCTGGAAACAATCGATATTCGGAACTTCTGCTGTAGAGCCGTCCGATATCGGATTTTTCAGCCGATACCGATTGTACCGACAACTATAGCACCGATAAGCCCGATATATTCATCCGATATTTAAAAAAGATTGCATGTTAGACTACTTCTTCTTCTACTTAATACTTTTCAGTTTATTAGGTAAAATTAGGTCTAGAATACTAACGTTTTTACTCACTCGGAATCACCACTTCTTCGACGTAATTTCTACATCTACTTGAGTACCAAAGATAACTACTTTGACTACTTGTAAGCTGTAAGAAACGGATGAATATTCCCAGGTCGCAGATTATACTTCTCTGACTCCCTAGTACTATGTTTTAACGTCACAAAAATTGCCGATCTTTTTTACCTATAACCATAGGCGCCGACTTTTATTTTTTACGAGCTGGCGAAGTCTTGTGACGTCATAATTGTTCCATATCGATTACGTCATCGTCGCACTAAAACGCTGGTGTACAACTGTACGTGCACTCGTGCAGCGTTAAACCATTCGTATAGCGTTTTAATACTGGACCTGCACTCATTAATATCAAACCACGCAGTTGAGTTATTAAATGAAATCTTAAAACGGCACGATCATTCGAAAATGTAACTGCTCTACCAGTCGACGGAATGCGTCGAACAAAAATCAGAATTTACGTAACTGAGAATTTGGAGTTGCAGCAATGTTATTCACGCGCAATGCGCCGTGTGAGTAACGAAATACACTACGCACTGGCCTGGCAAGTTCGCAAGTAATACTATAGATCAGTGCTTTTCAACCTGTGTGACGGTTCGCACTAGTGCGAATGAAAAAAATTTCAGTGCGAATGACGAGCGTGGTGCGAATGGTGCGAATGAAAAATCCGGATGAGTGCGAATGAAAATTGTCCATGTTTCTCACATTTTCCGACGTGGAATAATTCAAATAAACACGATATAAGTACAGTGAGCCCGTAAATTTTGTCGTTTGGAAGCAATTCTAAAAACTTGTTGGTAGCTAGGCTTTTCTAGTTCACAAGTGAGGAACGTTCCCGATGCGTGTATAATGCAAAGTTTGAGATAATATTTCCGCACGAGAGGATTACATCACTGCATGGAAAAAAGAAGGAGTTGAAACGGTATCAGTTGCTCACTTGCTCGGAAACATCCACCGTGTATGGGTAATTGGATATTGTATACGGGCCTTGTATGAATGTAGTAGGTAATAGTAGCTGATGCCAGTGTTGACATTTGGCATATTTGAATGCAAAATATTGGAATTTTGGCACACATTCATGTTGGTTAACAGCAAAATTTAGCGTTTCTTCAACTATAACAATTAGCACATTAGATCTATAACAAGTGTTGTTTACTCGTGTACCTAACCAAGGATTAGAGGCCAGAGAGACCAGTGCCAAGGCCTGTTTGTAATGCAAACTCCACAATTTAGGCTTAGACACGCTTTCCTGTTCTTGGACTGATGATCTCAGGCCAAGTCTAGATCGTAAAGGCATAGGCCTATATATAACATATTGGTGATTCCACTAAGCTTGCCGATCCATAGGAAAAGTTTGCCTATAGTTCGTGTTCGTACCGCCTTTGTACTACAATCTTTGTAATACTCCGAACTCTACCGGTTTAGCTTGAGCAGATGAGCAGTGAGCACCATCTGCAGAGCAAAATCAAATCCACCAAGCCGTATAAATCTTACGATATTTCTTATGCAGCCTAATTTAAGCTTAATTAGACTGTTGAACCTTATTAGTCTTTATGTATAAGGATATTTGGGAAAGTAGAGATAATTAGGCATTATTTCAGTCAGTTTTCCAATATTGTACGATTGACCTAAGAGCCATCCCGCCGTTGACTACCCGGGCCGATATAACTGTGTGTTTAATCATGAATCTTATGTGAGTGATAATTATTCAAGATGGTGAAAGTGTTGGTCTTGACAACACAAGGATCCCGAACGTTGTTATTGAAAGATATGTTGATTTGTGTACTGCATAGATAAGAAGTGAATGAAGCCTAAGCTTATCTATAAACAACAGTCATCAATTACTCGGATTATGTGGGTTTGTATAGCAATGCATTCCTGATTTTGACGCCCACAGTACCATCCAATCGTCTAACACAGGGGCGGCAACTTCTCCAGTCGGCGGGCCGGATATAGGAAAATTAAGTACTTGGCGGGCCGGATTGCTGAATCGATACAATATTCGCCCATTTATCCTCATATACAAGAAATAAATCGTATTTAATTAATGTATTTTAACGACAGTAATGTCACTTCAAAGTCATTTAAGTGACTAAGACAATGTGGATTTGAGAACAGCATTGTCATACAGCCGCCGCCATGTCTGCTTCTCTCTGATCAATGATCATTTAACACACGGTGCAATCCTTAATCAAGATTTCAAGGCATTCGTTAAGCCCGGTACCCCAAATTAACCAATATATTAATTCATTGGGTTTGAGTATATCGTTAATGCCAATATTGCAAGTCTCGCTTCGACGAACGCACGCAGCCCACACACGTATATAATAACATACAGTCACTAATACTTATTGACGTTAAGCAAGTATAAGTGGGGAATTTCGGCAGACTTGGGCCGCGGGCCACATTATCATATAAAACGGGAAACTGTCCGAGGGCCGGATCCGGCCCGCGGGCCGTATGTTGCCCGCCCCTGGTCTAACATTAGGGTTACCATATTTTGGAATCGGGAAAGGACGACACTATTTCAAAATTTTCTAACACAGAATATCAGTGGAAAATCCTGAAAAAGTGGTAAATTTTTACCACTTCGTAGTCGGTTGACTAAAATATCAAAAAGAAACTGTCAACTTTCGCTCAGCTCCCGAAATACCCACCGGAGCTGATTTACGGCATCTCAGTCGAATTTTGCTATAAATTTGACCAAAAGTCCTAAAAAAGAGGACAAAATCTCAAAAAGGAGGACATTTAGGCGTCATCGGAGGACATTTTCAAAAACCCGAAAAAGGAGGACAAATCCTCCTAAAGGAGGACGTATGGTAACCCTATCTAACATACCTTAGTACGCGAAGCATCTTTTCGAATGTTGTCAGAAAAATGAACCAAAGGTGCTAGTCGCAACATTGATGCTACGATTCAAGTGCAGTATCACTATTTTGTGCGTTCTAAATGCAAACACATTCACATCGCGATGACGTAACATGTGGATTTAGTGGCAAAGTGATATGGTTGCGAGTGAATATTGTTCTTGGGTTCGCCCTTTAAGCTTCCAAGGAAATTACTGCACGATACCCCCGGAAATGCAACGATCTTCTTGAGAACAACGGGAGTGCGATATCTGTGATTTTTCTACTGCAGTGATTTTAGTGCTTGATTAGTCAATAATACGATACGCTGAATGCAAAATAATGAAGCTCTGTACCTCCAAGAAGCTCTTCGCATACAAAAGTGATAAGTTTCTTCATTTTCTTTTCGTTTACTAAATTTCGGCTGACTGGTGCGAATGAAATTATTTTTCAAAAAAAAGTGCGAATGGAGCTCAAAAAGGTTGAAAAGCACTGCTATAGATAACTAACCTACGGAGGTTAGTAAGTTAGTTAGTTAGTAAGTTAGTTAGTTAGTAAGTAGTTAGTTAGTAGTTAGTTAGTAAGTTATAGTAAGTTACGTAGGTTAGTTATCTATAGTAATACACGACAACTCTCGAATATGAGGTTTCAAGCAGACAATAATAATGATTACGAACGCGAAATCACACAGCCAATCAGTAATTGTCTCTTGCGGTTTCTGGCTTCGCGTTGATTAGCTCGTATCGCGACAATTGTTTGCAGATCAAAACAGCGATTTTGCCGGCATTGGTACATTTCCCGATTTACGTTCGTGAAGCATTTTGGGTCAATTCGTAAATTCAATTAACATGTCGACGGTCGCCCTCTCGCCAACACATACTAATTGAATTGCGTGTTGACGGCTGCACTTGTAACGGCCGATACCGATATATTTTCAAACTCTACATACTGGCTGATCATTTGCTTATTAATTTTGCAGAATTCTGGAAGTTTGCAAATCATTCCGCTTGGTTTTGGGCCGATTCGATTCAGAAGGTCGTGCAGCAACCGATGAGAATACACGTCGTTTATTTCGAAAATCTACAAAAAAGTGCGGCTGCAGAAATGAGGCGAATCGGCGAATTTTTACAACAGCACACACGCATCGAAAACTTTGAAAAGCGTCTGATATGCATGCAGCTGGATAACGTCGGAAATTTCAAACGACCGCCTACAAAGCTGAATTTTAACCCGTTTTCGAAGGATTTGATTGAAATTTTCGACCGCCTTATTGAGCGAACCAATAGAACGATTTTAGGTCAAAATTATACGCCTCTACCTCCTTCTTATACTGCAAACCGCAAATTTTAACGAATATATATTCACGCATTCTTATTTGGGTCTGCGTAATACTTCGCCTTGGCAAATCTATTTGACTGATTATAACTGTGTTTCTGAGCTATTTTTGCGCATTCCATCAATTAAACTATTTGACCAAACTTCTGCTGGTACTGGCTGACCTCGGTCGAGGCCACCCAGTCAAGAAAAGTGTGCATATTCAATGCCGAACTATGCGAAGACAGAGCAAGAGAGATGTGAGCACACCCATTTTGACACTACAGCACCTTTGATGTACAAAAACTGATCGCTCTCGAATTCAGAAGATCGATCGCCTTTCCATCGGAGTAGTGAGGCTAAGGAACTTTGGCGCCGTCCAATCAGAGAGCGCCACGTCATCCTAATTACCACGCCCATTTTCATACCCTAAGGGTACATTCATCTGCTACGTCATCTGTGCCACATCATCCATCCATTGCTATATCATCGCTGCATTGATTGCCGCATCTTGATACTTTTCTCAGATATTGTATTATGTGTATTTAGGACTAATATCATCCGTCCATATTTTTTAATCTTGATTTTATGTGTATAAGTTACGGTTTCTGCAGTTTCCACTTTTTAGGACCTATGATTGCCGCGTCAAAACTTACCTTGGCTAGAATCGACAGATATTGTATTCTGTGTATTTAGGACTATGTATTTAAATTCCTATTCAGATTATACATAAATGCGAAAACTATGATGTCTATGCAAGGCTATATTCTCCGGATAATATTATTAATATCAAAATTCTACACATCATCACTATAAAATGCGATTTTGAGCGCTGCGACTTGATAATATCAATGCCTATGCTTCTGATGCATGATTTTTTGTGATAAGGATCTAGGTAACATTCAGAGTCTGCAACGATTGTTAACTCAGCACTAAAATGCCAACGGAATAGCCGCAGGGGTCCGGTTCTCGTCGCTATAATTAAACGAATACATTCGCCGCAGGTACGCGATCCCCGACGCTATAATGATAGGGACAAATTAACCGCATGAAAGTGAGTCTAATGAATATAACGACAGACAACAAGTTAGTTGAAAAGTAAAACTAATCGTGACCGATGCAAGACGGCGTGAAACAGCGCTTTCGCTCGAGTCTTTTAGTGACCACATTTCATACGATTCAGTCCTTTTCATGTCACTAGAATAAGGGTGATTAAACCGACCGAGGTCTCCACATTTTAAGCCTTATTATCAGCTCGCAGCACAACCGCTACCTGTATAATGTTTGCATGTCGAGTATAAGGGTATTTAACTCAGCACAAAAATGCCAACGGACGAGGCGCAGGGGCCCGGTTCTCGTCGCTATACTTAAACGAACACCTTCACCGCAGATACGCGATCCCCAACGTTATAATGATAGGGACAAATTAGCCGCATGAAAGCGAGTCTAATGAATATAACGACAGACAACAAGTTAGTTAAAAAGTAAAACTAATCGTGACCGATGCAAGACGGCGTGAAACAGCGCTTTCGCTCGATTCTTGTAGTGACCACATTTCATACGATTCACGCCACCGGCGTCTTATAACGTAATAATGTAAGCTGCGTCGGCTGCTGCTATAATGTTAGGAGCGAATATAGTAGAAAGTTCACGTCTGGATACCTGTAAGCAGGTGCGCACACTACCGTAGTAAAACGCGTAACAGAATTCACGCAAAAGTCGATATTGCTTTGTGATGATTTTGATGTTGTTCCATACCGATTGGGAAGATAGGACTCCTAATGTCCGAACTAACTACATAATCCCTAGTAACGTAGTCTGACGCATAACGGAATTTACGCAAAATCGGTATTGCTCTGCGATAATTTTGACCACTATGTTTTCATAATAACTTGCTTCCGAGAAATAAATAACATTCATTATACGTTAGATGATACTTTTCCTTGATATTCTATTATGTGTATTTAGGTCTAATGCGACATCAATATGTTGCCGACTGGCCTGATTTGAACACACTAATTTTGCAAATTAAACTTATCGCCCAACACGGACACTCAATGAAGAGCACCCTGGAGACCCACATAAATGCTCCACAATTCTTGATAATTGAATTATGTAGCTTGTTATTCATGCAAGTTTCGAAACTTCTACACTGAATCCTTTAAAGTAGATAGAATCGAAAAAACTAATCGAAAATATTCACGAAGTTTGGATGCGACATATTTGGGTTTTTTAAAATCATTCATACCCATGATTCGAAATACTTTAACTAACTTATGTTTTCGACATAAGATAAGCGTGAAATGTACAAATTTCTATGTTGCGCAAATACCACAAACTTTGCTTGCTTTCAGAGCCGGCAACTAAATGCAAGACAGAATTTACGCAAAAGTTGCTATTCTGAAAATTTTGTCAAGGTAACAGTTTAAAAACTTACACTTGAGCACTACGAAATGTTCAAGTACTTTATCTTTACACGACGTTTTTTGTAAAATGAATACTAATATTATTGAAAAAATAAAAAATAAAAAGAGCGAAAAAATGACTGGTGACTCAAACCTCTGAGA
>ATSW01012984.1:0-15681 GCA_000444245.1 Botryllus schlosseri | reverse complement strand
TGTGTGTGTGTGTGTGTGTGTGTGTGTGTGTGTGTGTGTGTGTGTGTGTGAACGAACGGATGGGTGGGGTGGGGGTCCGCGAAGACAAAAAGGTTGAAAACCAGCACTGTCGTAGAAGTATGGCCAAAAATTTGCGTTATTCGAATAAGTGCTGCAACTAGAGAAAAACCACGCTGAGTACTATGAAAAAGTAGAGGCACTTCCATGACCATGACCATGACAGCCTCTGTTCATTTGATATACATCGTTAAAAATCTTTATACGGCACAACAGTCATATTGCGCTGAAGGGCAGAAAACATTCGACATTTCAAAATATGTAGAATGAATTCATTGAACAGCATCGAATGAATGAATGAATGAATGAATGAATGAATGAATGAATCCCTTTTATCGAATGCATTCTTTCGCTAGTGTACCGTCACAAACTTTATCAAATTGTCACAGCCTTGTCAAACTCTGGTACCGACATGTTGGATAGAAATACGCCATGGTGGACTAAATTTCAGTTAAAATGTTCATACAAGATGCGACACAGTAATAAACAATGAGAATTGATTCACGTGTTGCTATAGTTACATCGCATTGTGTCTTATCGCATTGTACTTGACTACTTGTGGGGTCTTGATCAGATGATAATATAATCTGACGATTATTGATATCTTATTGATTGGCGACACCTCCATTCTGACCTTACGAACTAAGGAGGTTACTTCGGGAGATATCCTTGGGGAAATTGTTGCAGGCTTTTCCCGGGGTTTATATCCAACTTAACCTCCTACACTTTTTCTCGGACTCGATTTTTCTACGGCGAACATAATGTTTATTGAGGCATCCGTAATGAAGTAATGTTGTGCAATTAAATATAAATATGTGACAAATAAATAAATAAACAATGAATAAACGTCCCTTACCGTTAAATTTGCAAAGAATATAAATGTACAATTCGCGAGGTAGTATTATAAATAATGATATCAATGAAGATGGGGTTGACGAGTTTCGACGAAACAGTCAATAATGTTGCTTTACCGAAATCAGTGCTCGTTGCACCGGTTAGTTGTGTATCGACAATTGTGATAAATTCAAAACATTAAAATTCTCATGTGCAAACATGATTGCATAAGTGCGTGAATGAATTTATTTGCGAGATTACTCCAACTTCCACCCTTCGGCTTCAGCTATCGGCTTGACAACCGCATATCCGTCCTCCAGCGCTACACCTAGCTGGTCGTCCGATACGGGCTGAAGAACTTGCTTGCCAAGCTCTTCCTTGTATACATGCTTGAAACATCTCGGGTCGCTATGCCTGTCTTGAATAGCGTCCAGGCTTTCGCCTGTTTTCAGCATGAGGAATGTGTCTTCGGCTTGCGACGGCGCGTGGACATAGAAAGTGACGCCACCCGATTCTACTCCGAAAACGTAAATGTCATCCGGAAAATCCCAGATGGTGAGACTAGCTGGAGCCGTTGAGACGGTGATGCGCTGACCTTCTGCCGGTCGAGGCACGTTCCACACTTTGGTATTTTCTCTCACGAGGTTCACAGTTGTTTTGGGAGCAACAGTGGCTTCCTCCGGACACACTATGGTAGGCTCGATGATGTCGAATACAGCTTCGCAAAGACACGATTCACAATCAGAAGCAGAGTCGGATGATGATGACGAAGAAGAAGAACGAGACGATCTTGGCGAACACCGTCTCGGTTTCTTACCGAGATGCATGAATTCAGACGAAAGGAAGGTTACCAGGCTCGCGGAGGCGTATGACTGGTCGAGGAATGCATCGGCGAGAGGCGAGTTCTCTGCGATTGGTGGCCCCACGAACACTTCGCAAGAGCTGCTCTCCCGTCTTTCATCGCAAGAACTGCGCTTGCGTAGCATTCTCGCGTTGATTTGTTGGCATGGTGAGATGCTGGTGGTGCTTGAGCTCTCTGCGTGACAAGAGGTGTAAGACATAAGTTGCCAGCGCATGAACACTGATATAGTTCAGAGTGTAACTCAACTTGACACGCACCAAATTATATATATATATATCTTATCCAGTCATAAATAACATGTATATCAATTTTATTTCGAAATGCTATGATCAGGAATTGTTGTACAATTCTACGACATGCTGCACACAGGCAACATACAGTCCTGATTCCCACATACATACGCAATTCCATAGCCAGTGTTCTTACCTCGTCGGCGGTATATTCTTGCACTCATGTTAGCAATGGATTCGGTTACTTTCCTTACAGCGTGTGTTGATCCTGTTACGGGTAATCTCAAAATGATTATGTCGCTTAGTTGTTATCCCAGAGATATCAGTACGCTTATATATAGCTCGTAGAGCAAAAAAAGCTGAAGTCGAGTGTGCAAATCGGCAACTAGAAATTTACTTTCCATCGCTGGCTCATTGCGTCATCGCATACTATGGATATGCGTCGTATAGCGATGTTGCGCAGTGAAGGGAAGTACCACAAATTAGCGAAACAACACCAGTGCTCAAGGCGGTTATCGGAGTAATTCGAAGGAACCGTACCAAAAACAGATTTGAAATTATACGCCTTGCGTAGGAAATAATATGCTCTATACCCCGGACTCATGTAACGGGTTACATCAGCCACTGGCATCGCCACATGTCCTGTACAGAATCACAGAACAGCTACAAAATTCCCAATTACTCCGTATACTCAGAGCATTGAATGATTCTCATCTCGTTGAGATCAGGGAACTTTGCGCGCTTTGGTCCCGCAATGAATTGAGAGTACAATGCTAGCGTGTTCGTCCGACATCCGATAACCCAAAAATACATGATATGATGGATAGTATGTTAGCCCCACCCCACCCAAAGGGAAACTACCATGACGCGAGCTATCAGAATGTACTGATTCGTACCTAGTAGAGCATCGAGGAATCAAAAATGATCGAATACGATAAATTTTCAATGACGCATTGTGGCTATTTCCAGCTGGGTTTGTTGATATAATTTAGCAGATTTGTGAATTTATAGTCGCAGCTATTATTATAGAATGTGATTTGATAACCGTAAATAGACATTTTTTACGAATCACAATTGAAATCAAGAATAGGTAAAATCATTTCCACAGTGAAACGACTCTAGATATGCATCATGGCAAAGTGAATGAAAATTACGTCAGAATGACCAAAATAGAAGTTTTGCGGCATTAGGGAGAACTAGTTACTAGGGATGGTGTGAACGTGAGGTTCACGTTCGTGTTCTGTGTGTGAACCTCGGAAAATTTGAGGTTCGCGTTCACAACAGAACCTTGGTAGGTTCTGCAATGTGAACCTTTTTCATATATTGCAATTTTCACTTCATTATAACATCTTTGGTTCAAATTTATTGACTTTCAACTGCGGACCACTCTATGCATGGGGCTGGCAGCATAAACATTCAACACTAAACGAGCATGCCCTTGACAATCTCAAAAATTTACTTGTATTGTTACAAAAGTTTGCTCGAAATATCCAGCCTTCCGTTTGTGCATATTTAGTGTCTGTCTGTCTCTGTGTGCAATCACATGACATCAAGAGTGAAATACACTGTATTTTGTCAGCAAATGATCCTTATTCAATCAATCAATGAGATTGATATCGTCTTCTGATGTAAAAATCTAGCAGGCGTACGGGGTCAATCTTGACTACTGTATCATAAAAACCAAATTCGTGCGACTGGGGTGTTGGCTATACTGCTGTATAACTTGTTAATCGGTAGCAAGTATAGAAACCCATTTTACACTCTGCTCAATATCCATGTGGCAATACTCAGACGCCGAATACATTGTCCGATCAGGTCGAAATTGTTGGCAAAGCGACGCAAGATACTGATTTTATGGGATTATTATATCATTTGATTGCCCCAGTTGATTCATTTGGCGACGTTTCAAACGTCAATATGTACTTAAGTACTGAGCTATTATGTAGCCCCGAGTCGTCGCTCGGTATCGTGTACAGTAGATTAATATAGGCAATCACCTAATTGATATATGGGGTTTGAATTAGCAATATGACGTCACGTGACGTCATGAGGTTCACGTTCGTGTTCACACAGAACCTTTCAAAAAGGTTCACGTTCACACGAACCTGAACCTTTCAGAGGTTCACACCATCCCTACTAGTTACCCCTTGTGTGCGCCCTGTTTACGCTTTATTATAAAATTTTCATTTTGCATACATGCTGTCCAAAGCCGAAATGAATTCGACGTTTGACCACCTCACCAACAGAACGTTTACCTTGAACAATCAAATTGCGGAGCGGAAGCTCGTAATTGCAGCGCAGGAAATTAATGAGGTTAAGAGAAACCGCTGATCTGACGTATCGGTAATAATGATACTAATTACGCTACGTGCGCAAACAATAAGGTCGGGAATGCGAATAGCGGCAACGTAATTTAGGAGATCGGCCACTTAACGTGACCGCAAAGAAAGACGTGCTGCTATAGTGTTAAATTTTATGGATAAACTAAAGATGTTAGAGAGGGAGAAAGAGAGTAGATCAATGTTCATTGTTCAGCGTAAATCGTTAACACTGTGTGAATTGAAGGCGGTTGAATCTGGTTCAATGACTGATCGATTTTTACCAAATATTTGCACACGGTTGCCGCGCCTATGTAATATAGTTGTCATATTTTATATATGCTCCGACTTGCTGTCGCTACTGAATACCAGATAAGGTGAAGCATTATCAACTTGGTGTATAACCATGAACATCATAGAGCGGCGATCATTATGACTCCTTGAAGATCGGATTTGTAAGCCCTCCCTTTCTCACAAATTTTATTCCCGTATACCGTGTGTGCAATCCTCTCTGTCGTATTCAGATTCGGCACCGTTGCCGGAAATTCCGCTTCCTTTCACAGTATAAATTCAGCAACCGATCAAGCAATTATGGGATTGCGTGTGCAAATTTCTGAGCCTTTCTCCTCTATTCTCGCATGCCGGCAAACGGTTGACTCGAAAGTGGATGGACAGGACACGGTCGTTTCGTGTCTACGCAGGCTACTCAAATACACGCATTGTGTCTTAGATAATTTAGGGCTATTTGTATCATTAGATAAGCAGATAATGTTCTTGGCAAACAAATACTAAAAATAGCATCTATATTTCAATGATTGATAGCTCATTATGGGTTTCGTTCGATCGTCAACTTATATACTCCCACGCGAGTATTCCTGGCGTTTACAATTGCAATTTGCAAGTCGAAAAGTTTGTTTCGGTTCTATACAAATTTCAGATGCTACAGAATATCCCATAAAGAAATGATTTGAAATGCATTTCTATGCATACGACCTCGTCACCATATCAAATTGATTGCACATTGTGCCTTGTTTCAATCCATATTGTCAGCAAACAAAAGACTTCTTATTAACTTGAGTAGTCAAGTAATATAGCTTCCCTGCAATTTCACTACTTGATGATACGGTCTCTTTATACCCATTTCCACCTGAATATGTGCGTTTCAATACTCTGATATTGAAGTGCAAAATGTATTTATCAAGAAATCACAACAACCAAAGTAAGCCGTGTATCACCACCACAGACATATGTATAATTCTGTGTCTCGTGATAGTTTTAAAAGATCCGACAAATAAAAGTCTGTCACTCAATGTACCAAATCGAGTAGGCACTGAAACTTGATCAGGTTTATATGGTCACTGGTCAGGCATGGTCAGGTCATGTCTGCCGCCATGTTATTTATAGTATGTTTAGTTGAGCATGTGAGCAGGGTAGAGTGATTGATCGACCTCGAAATTCAGACTACCATAGAGACAAGTATTCGGCGCCCGATTCCATGTCTCACTGTCTTATTTTATGTGAACGCAAGAACCTAAAAGACTTCCATGTTCCAAATAAGGATTCAGGGTCGAAACGGCGCGAAATAATGTAACTGGTCTAAATATGAAGCGTGTAATGTGTGATGTAATATATGAAGCTGTTGTTGACAAAAGTTGACAAAAGAGAATTTCAAAACTTCTGATCCGGAACGTCGAGACGGCGGCGAGATAATGTCTCACTAATGGATAGATACGGTTCAGTTTGGATAATATTACTCCGCGTTGTATTCATGCACGCTCTATCCTGCACATAAATACCCGACAAATGGTCTGCGTTCCGTGAGAAATTCTGGGTAGTATTGAGAAACGCATTCGCGCTAATTTCAAATATTTGGCCGACTACACTCAGCTTGGCACCTGTCATTTATTTGATGTTGACTTGCAATGGGAATGCTCCAAATCTAATATCAAACTAGATTTGGTTGTATGTGCAAGCGGAATCCCAGCGAATATAATATCGAAACGTAAACATTGTCTTCAGAGTGTGCGCTAGATGGAGGAAACGATTGAAGCATAAAATATAGGAAATTTCAAGACTTATAAATCCCAACACCCACTCACAATACTGAGGCAGTTGTAGGTAGACTTTCCAGATCATCGTTTGACCGCGGGATGGAGTCTAACCTCAGATATGTGTCCATCGCTGGATTATTTTCGATATGAAGTTAACATGATGACAAATCGATATGTTCTCGTATATTTACAATCATAAACTACTGGAGTCTATGGAGAACATAAGCATAAGGCCTAATCTTGTGATCAAATTTTCTCCATATGAAGCGTATGACACCGCTACTATTAACGAACAACGTATAACTTTTGCAACGAGGATATCAGTCAATGAAGTTTGTTAATACGCGAAAGAATTAGCACGCGTTATTTAGTGTAACACACTTATGAATAATTTAATAGTCTTGTCATGCAGTGAGAAAACCTCTGAAGGTGTATCTGAAAGATTACTCCAAGACTACTCCAAAGACTATACTCCAAGTATCGTTTCGAATCATATCTTTTCATTGTATCGCAACTTTTGTGGCCTATTGAACTGATAAAAATTGCTAACAGACCGAACCGAAACTACGATCATCTACCACAGCGGTCACCAACGCGTAGTCCGCGGGCACCAGGTCGCCCGCTAAGACCAGATGAGTCGCCGTTGCTGGCAGTAACAAATATTCAAATGAGAGATTTGAAGGTCGGAGTGGAGAAGGTTTCCCTGTGAACAGCAGTTGAACATGGGTCAGTCTATCCCGAGGACGTGGTTTTCAATAGTGGGAGTTTCTCGTCGTCGCTCCCGTGGATTCCCGATGGGTATCCGATTAATATTTCCGAGCCTCGACGCGCAGATTGGCGTTTTGGTGCCCAGTCCTAAGAAGAATTATCTTTTCTCGGCACGGAGCGGAAACCCTGTTTCTTGGTTTGAATTTCAAAGTCAACCAAGCGCGAGAAAACGATGGGTGTAATTGGTAGCCCTTCGCAATTATCAGTACTCAAGAATTAACGCTTGGTTTCAAAGAAAGGTTCGTGACCTCTGATTGAACTGCTTTTCTGTGGACCAAATCGTTCATTTTTTGTGTCATTCTGCCAATGCATTTCTCTCGTTCTGCCATATCATTGCATCATATTATGCGCGGTTGCGCGGTTTATGCGCGGTTGCGCGGTTTATGCGCGTTGTCGCGCTAAAAAGGCATTATCACGTGAAAAGGGTCACATTATTTTCGTTCGTTTTAACAATGATGATAGTAATAAACCCACAACAATACACTTTGCTGTTAATGAGAATTAAAAATATCGATGATTATACTGCTGCAAGATAATGCAGATATAAAACAAGTTAATAAAGAATAGATTGGTAACGATGATATCTTCATATGCATATTTGGTCCACGAGAAGCACCAATTTTTGCCAGACAACGAATTATTACCACACCCCTTCTAACTAAATAATGTTCACGCCGGATTTGTCCCGTCCATCGATCACCAAGCATTCTATGACTGAGGCCAAGAGTTTGTCTAAGTCTTTCGTATTGCGATCCAACTGAAGACAAACTAGTTCGCAAAGGTGAGTATATGATGCCGTTGGTTTCACATTAACAAGTCGAACACTAACACCATCTCCCTGCAAACTAGAGCTTTCTATAGCAGTGGTTCCTAACCTCTTTGTCTTCATTCCCCACTACCCAAAACTACCGTCGTATTTCCTTCTAACTTTTGTCATTACGGAGCAGCTTTGCATGTTTGAGTACACAAGACACACAACCACACCAGTCCGCGAGACAATCGCCCACGAATGCGACATGGAACGTATTATGAACCGATATCGGTAACCCGTAAAATTTAGCGTTATTTCACGTCATACTGGTCGTGTTGGATGCATTTGTGACGCCATCATTGGTTATCCATAGTTGAAATGAGTTTTTGTGAACAGCACGCAATATAATTTTCGATACATACATTCCAAAGCGGTTAACTCAGGGGTTCTCAAAGGGTGTGCCATGGCCCACTAGTGGGCCACAGGAGTAATTTGAGTGGGCCACAGAGCTATTTCGATAATTGAAGAATTGGTGAAAGTTTAGTTATATTTTTTATGTTGATATGTCCAAAAATATGTTCATATTATCGAATTATACATATGCGACATAAAGCTTTTCATCCGACTCAGATGAGATTTAGTGGTACGTATGGAGTCACAATGTAGGCCTACAAGTCGAAAATAGGAGGGAATACGGCGGCTTTTGTCCCCGCCACTATGACAACCTATCAGCCAGCAGCAACGAAAATATTTTCCATCATATAACAACTGGAAATTAATGCTGAAGTAACCAAGTATTCTGGCAGTGTCATTCGTCGTATGCCCTTGAAAAGGGTGTGCAATAAACTCTGACTGAAGTGCATTTGATGTAGATTTACGGTACTTCGGCAGATCGTAATATAGTATACCATAAAATAGCCACAATTGCAATTTATTATCAATTTTCAACTTCCTGGGGAAGCGCACAGCACCACCGCAATGAATCGTAATAGATTGAGGAGTTAACGCAGTACATTAATCTTTGGAGTCGGTCTAAAATTCATTGTACATAATGTAAGAGTCTCATGAATTGATTGTATCAATTGATTTAATGTTCTGACATCGCCACTTCAATAGGTGCAAGACGACATAGGCCTACTATGTACAATGTTCATTGTACAACTAGCATATTAAAAAATTCTTTCTTCACTTCTCTGTCTAGTATTCCATTCATTAAAAAAGTGCTTGAAGCAGGCCCAGAATGGTTATATTATTTCCCACCATTGTGGAACTAAAAACCCAATCACACAGTGAATGCGGGGATTGGATCATTGGGTTTCGCGACATGAGTGGAAGAGCGGATGTACATTGTACAGTGTACACAAGCGTTATACGATCTTCCTGGGCCGTAGCTTTCGCACCCCTAAGCCCCAATTGGTTGAACTCGAAGTTGCCCAAAATTAGTTCGTTGGTTGTTTGTTGGAGATTTATTTAACTTGAAAATTTTCGTCGCTCATGTTCATAAAGGCCTAAGTTTAAATATGATTAGTAAGAGAAAAATGCGCATATTTTAGAGAAATAGCCATATCGGTGGTGGCGATTACCACTCATTGAACAATACTATGACTCTAGTCTAGGATAAGAGGTGGGCCAGAGAGCATTTTCAAACCGGAAAATGGGCCACAGCCAAAAAATGGCTGAGAACCCCTGGGTTAACTGGTAACGGTAATCGCGCATGTGTCTCCGTAAATATGTAGACTATGCCCTATATAAAATGTTGAACAAATGCGTCTATATTCCCCAACGGTTGGGAACCACTGTTCTGTAGACCATCTCAGCACTGCGCATTTGCGCACGTGAGCAGCTTAGAGGGAAAATTGGCAGTGAGTATGGGCTTTTTTATCAGGCCGTATAATGACACAAATTTTCTGCACGTGCTGCATATCGGCTGGCATCCAAACGCCGTGAAGTGTGGACTTGCATTGGAAATGTATTAAGCAGGCGTCACCAACACGCGGCCCGCAAGGTTATATTTTGCGGCACGCGTTCTGATCTGAGATTTCGGAAGAACAATAAGTAAAGCATTTAGAAATGATAAAATCGACGCAGCATGGTGGTTGTGCATTCTGATGCACCGTGTTGTTGTTGTTTCAAAATAAGCTATTCTCTCCATATATCAGGGGTCGCCAACTCAAAACGGGTCGTGGGCAACTTTTCAAATTTCGTAAAGGTCGCGGGCCTCAAGAATGCAATATTAATACGAAAATGTCACACAGTTTAGTAACCACGTTTTAAAAACTTTACGCCGGTGTATATTTTTTGCGCGAGAGATTCGGCAAATATCACGTGCATGAATAATTCATTAAACCATGCAGTGGCCGGGAAGCGGGAACCTATGCCATATATGGCTCTTTTGGGCATATAATATGGCTCTTTACGAAATTTTTATTTTTGTGGTAATTTATCTATATTGCAGCCATATCTTATTAAATCTTCAGCACGACCAGTATAATTATTCTTGTGGCAGTATGCCTTTGAGAATTTAAGACAGTGGCATATTCGAGTTTAGGGGCTCGGTCCCCCTTTTCAAAATCCTCAAATTCAAGTTGCTGTCGCGCCAGCGACCAATATCACTCTCGAATTCGATGTAACCGCCACGAAATCTTGGATTGCACGACACGTTGATTGATTAACGAGAGTAGAATACGTGGCGGCACCTGTATCACAATGCAGTTTTCAAATACACATTGTTTCCTGAACTACGGCGACTAATGAACTACCGTGGAAGTGACATTCACAATTACAAATTCAAATTACAAACAACGCCATAGCTATCCACTTTCTTGATTGATAACGTAGCTTTTTAGTCGCTGTTAAAATGTAGGCGTGTGGCGCAACGTTATCGTATCGTCGAATACTTTGAGAATTGAGAAGTCGAATCGGAATCAGTGCGACAATTACATTCGATTAATATTAGTTATTATAAATTATGATATTTGCGATGAATTGCGCTATCACAGGTAAGGCATGGCCTGGCCGTGCCTCACCTATGCCTTACCTCTCCATTTACACTTTATTTTCGAATAATAAATAGGCAATCTGCGTGATTTTGGTAGTAAAAATGTTCAAAATCTAGTGTAGACAGGTGGGTAAAACTGCTTGGAAAGTAGATAAATACTTTTACTGTTGTTTACGTCTGTTAGAAATCTAAATGGTAATTGTCTTAAGCTTCGAAAAATATGATATGCCTCTCAGTGCAATACAATTAAAAATATACAAGTTGCAAAAGATCTATGTAACTCAAGTTTTGCACACCCATACGCAAATAAGGGCAACCAGCATGATTAGTACGAGTTTTTACAGAGAAAATACGGTACAAACGACGAATCCCATGTAGTGCTTTCGAATTTTTCTAATTGTGACGTAATATTTGACGGACAGACATGAATGGCTCTTTGGGAGTTCAAATGGAAAATATAGGGTCAATATGGCTCTTCGGACGAACAAGGTTCCCGACCAGTGTAATAAACGATCACTCTATAGCGCTGCCGCGACCCACATCTGTACTATTTGCGGCCCTACCATTGACAGCCACTAAGGTAGATGATCGATAGTGATAGATCGATTTTAACTGGTCACTTCGAATTGTAAATCACAAATCACGATGAAAAAAACGCCTTATCATGCACGAAAATGTCCAAACTTCGCCGATCATTGATGATATCGTTATTGCGTGGTCGTTAGTAAGAGCATGATGACACGGATAGGCGACTTAACAGTATTGTAACAGCTAGCCATCATAAACGTGATACCTCGGAGCACTGACGTCATCACTAGGTATTGAGTAATTACACGCGTGTCTTCAGTGTGTCCCGTGCATTGTAAAAAAGATGTAAGACATCAAGATTGTCTTACAAGCTGTTGAACGTTTTGTTTATGATACATCGACGAAATCTCTCAATATTCTTTGTGGAATCGAGATCACATTTCCGGTAGTCAAAAATATCATTTCTATACTCAATGCATATACAACTTGTTTCTAGCAACCCTTGTCGTTTCAAGATGCACATAGTTGCGATGTATAGATACATCCATTCTCCGGTACACCTTGGTAACGCCAATACAAATTTTCTAAGACAACAAGATCAGGTACTGGAGTATTTTGAATCGCAAAATGCGTCGTCCTCATATTCAAAACAACCGGGAGTTATAGAATATTACCCGCACGGTTTAATATATATTACATACAGTGGTGGCTTTTAGGGTGACCGAGGAGGGCGGTCGCCTGGGGGCCCCCTGGTCGAAGGGCCCTATTCTTTGGTTAATCAACAAATATCTATATTCATATCTACATATCAAGTCTCTACGTGCGGTTCAGGTACTTAGTTTTGATGTAGTCTATCCTTGCAACCGTGCAATAATAGATAGGACCTAAACCAGCACCTGGTTCAAACCTTGACGTGGTGTGCTGGCTCATTACTAATGTCATCCGATAGCTTTCCATATTAGTGTGGGTCTATTTAGCCTGCAGCAGTTTTATCGCTTTTATATTATTTCACGCAACATGCCATTCATCTTCAACATGAAGGCATGAGCTATAGTTAAATGGTTCACTTCTTTTATAATTTGACAATGTATGATAAAAGAAGGCTCAGGAGCTAGAACAATTAAACATTCCGGCCTTTATCAAATCCTTGCTATAGTGCCATACGCACATCGCGTAATCCATTTCCCCACGGCCCACTAATATTAAGCTGATAACAATAGATGCGAAAAGAGGTGGATCCCCTCAGAAGCTGCGATTACATACTTATAGGACACCCCCCTTGAAGTCTCGCCCAGGACCCCCAATCGTAGAGCCAGCACTGATTACATACACCGCAGGCGCGTCAAACTCGACTAACGTCGAGAGCCTCATTGAAACCTCAAATCGCTCGCGTGCCGGACGAGTCAAACGATTCCAAAATGTTAACTCAACATACATGCCCATGTTTTTTCACTTGAATAATGATACTATATGAAATTATATAACGGATCGGAGGGTTTCCATTTTTGCAACGCCTTTATTCGCTAACGATATATACGGCAGACATGGGGTAATCGCAATTAGTAATCGTAATCGATTACGACGATTACAGGATTTTCAAGTAATCGTGATCGCAATCGATTACTTTCGAAAAAAATCCGAAGTAATCGTGATTGTACTCGACTACTTTCATATCTAATCGATTTCTTTGTGAAAGAACGATTACTTTTTACTTGTACGAAGACTATGACATAAACTGAACATTCGTAAACAAGGAAGAGAAATTTTACCTAGTTAGTGATCGCACAAACGTCTGATTCTCAAACGCTACAGCTCATTATTACGTCAGAAGTATTTGCTTTGATCGTCATTGCGTAAGCAGTATCCACACATAGTAAATATATATTCGATGTACATTATAGTGTGATTGTAAGAACGCCCGTCGTGGTGTATATCAGCATTATCAGGTTATCGATACACTCCAGATGCCACTACCTCGCAGCACTCTGCCTAGTTTCAAAAAGTAACGTATGTATTGATGTTTGGTTATGCTTAGTTAGACACAGTTTGACCGTTGCTGCTTGGCGAGCAGTAGGTCTATGTCGTAGCCTACGTACACCGGACAAAGATTCGAAACGGCAGCTTGCAATATCTGTATTTAGTTGAAGGTAGAATTTTATGTTCACTCTATGTCATTCTAATACAGGGGTGGGCAAACTACGGCCCGCGGGCCGCATGCGGCCCGCAACACCGTTCTGTGCTTATTAAAAACATTGATAAAGTGCGTATTAAAAATATTGATAAAATGCGTACTAAAAATCGAATTGATGTAGAGACTTGATTAAACCTTTTCTTGGTATATTTCATTATAATTCTAACGCAGTCGTTCTCAAACTGGAGGGGCGCGAAGCTGAGCTCAACCGAAATTTTTTTCGCGCTCCGCGCGATTTCCATTCAATTCAGGATTATTACTCTGTATTTAGTATGACTTTCATATTTAGAAATCTCTCATTCACACTCGTAACCTTCCGTGCCAACAAACTATCCGTTAGGTTTGCTAATATCCAGCCTGGTTGCGTTTATGATATGAGGATAAGGAGGGCACGAAATCATTCACCATCATAATGGGACGTTTCTTAAAAAAAATTGAAAACCACTGTTCTAAGGTAAAATACTTCCTATAATATTTTTAAATTTTATTTATATTTTAATTATTTTTAATTTCTGGCATGACAGCCGGATCTCAAGGTTCACGCAGTTTCAAAGGATTCAACCGCTAAATATCACAAAAATCCTAAACGAGATTGACACAATTCGATCACTAGTGTGATTTCAGATTGGCCCCTCCAGTTTTAATTATTTCGGGGAAGTACCTATAAAAACGATTCACGCGTGTCTTAGGCAGATTCGTTTTCTGTATGCATATAATTAGGGTATTTATATTTTATCTACACACACATATAGTAAAAGCGTGTTTGAAGCTAACATGGTTATGATGCTGTCAACATTGTTTGTCCTGGAACTGAACCAAAGGTGGAATTAGTAAATCTATGAACAGATCGCTGCTCTCAGATTTAAATTTCGATCGACAACCGACTTTCATCTATATAGTTTTGACAAATTGGTTATTGAGGTCGACCATCCTATGAAATCTCGCCACCGTTTCAGATGCGTGTACGATATCGTCAAAGCAATGTTTGTTTTGTTTTAAGCAAATATATTATCTCCTTGTCCTCACTATATAATCAAATACCAATATTGCGTTTTGGTTTATAATCCCAATTTTATATAGTGCGGCCCGCGAATGGATTCAGATGTCGAATGCGGCCCGCGAGCTCAAAAGTTTGCCCACCCCTGTTCTAATATGACCAATGTTCCCTCTATAAGCAGCACACTGCACAGTGCACACGTGCGCAAATGCGCAGTACTTACACGGTCTCTGCGCACAGAAAATTCAAGTTGCGCACAAAAAACATCCGAAGTGATGATTTTTTTAGTCTTTACGGCACTGTTGTCCAAGGGTATGCGCAATAAGTTGGTGAGTGTGCGCAGACTCGTCAAACATTGGAGGGATCATTGAATATGACCCTACGTGAAACGGGCGTCAATCGTTATTTCACAATTCTTTACTCAACTTTTGGACCTGCCGCCATAACCATCCGTTTACATAGTATGTTAACACGGGTTGTAGCTAGAATCAGAACCAAAACAGCAATTCGTCACTCGGAAATACCCTATAATTTCTGATGGCTTACGAAATACTTTTGAGTCCCCTTCGAGCTCGCTCCCCGCCATATTGGGAAGTTGGGGGGTGGCAGTTACGGACCTTGCAAGAATGCAGATCGTTAAGTGCGATAAATCGTCCCCTATAAAGTTGGGTAATTAGTACATTATGACGTAACAGGCAAATGACACATAAATAAGAAAGGTGTTATCTCATTGGGCGTTTCATCTTAATCCTTGTATTGTCTTCCAATATATCTTACAAGATTAGTTCTAAGAAGCAAAACAAATGTAATCGTGAGTAATCGTGATTACTTTTCCAATGTAATCGCAATTGTAATCTTAATCGCAATCGCGTGATTCAGAAGTAATCGTAATCGCAATCGATTTACATTCATGAATTAATAATAAAAAATATAAATAAATACAGTAAATACAGTCCATCCTCAAGATTACCGGACCACGACTGACCTATCGATCTCGCTTCCCATGACATGCCGCCCTATTTCTTGTCGCTTCCTTTTTCTATACGATCTTCTTTACTTTCATTCAGTGTGCATGCCTCCTCTTTACATCGCCTAG
>KE606119.1:0-10928 GCA_000444245.1 Botryllus schlosseri | reverse complement strand
CCTTTTTCCTCTTACCGCCGCCAGACGATTTTCCGCCATCATCTGGGCCGCTGTACCCTTCCCAAATGGTTTGCATCAATTTCAGAGACGATTTCTTGTACAGTTCCACGACACTGTTGTTCAACGGTTCTTTGTTCTTTTCCAGCCAGTCGGTGATGCTGTACCCGACCGTGCCGGCGTAGTGGTACAGTTCGAAGTGACTTTCGAATTTGCCTTTTTTCACCGGCTTTCCGAAGCACTTAGTCTTTCCGAGATGGTTTTGATACAGTTTTTCGAGGAAGGATTGATCGGACGCTTTCGGGAACATGCATTCTTCTTCCAGGATTGACATGATACCAAGTGGCTGAAAACATATTTGCGTTAACGGGCCGAAATCACCGGGTTGCATTTTTTTTAAAATGGAAATTGACTCGACTCGATTCGATTCAATTGGTATATTGATTCGACCTGCACTCGAGTCATTTTCCAAAGATTATATTCTGAGTCAGAGGCCTTCGATATCATCCAAGTGTTTCACAGAAGTGAGTTAAAGCTTACTTGAACCCGATACTGAACAGTGAACACTATGACTCGGACTCGACTCGTTACTTGACTTGACTCGGTGGCGAATTGAAAATGACTCGACTTGACTCGGGTTAAAACTATAAACGTCATATTGAATTGTGACTCGGAACCTTGTGACTTGGTTACAACCTTGGCCTGTAATCACACATATTATGCGTAAGCTATTAGGACACTATTAAAACGTAAGCTAGCTGCAACCGTTTAATTCATCATGGGATTTGTCTGCCTTAGATCATTATGATCCATAGTAACCAGATAATATATTGCGCTAAACGACAGATGCTGTTACCTGTTGGAAGCCATGTTAGGTAAATGAAAACTATGATATACCGATTCATAGTCTACACATTCCATTTCAAGAAGAAAGAAATGTCACCTTTTCAATCAATTCAATGCAGGCCGCCAAATCCATTCCGAAATCAATAAAGACCCAATCGATTCCTTCCTTTTTGTATTCTTCCTGTTCCAGCACGAACATGTGATGGTTGAAGAACTGCTGCAGTTTCTCATTCGTGAAGTTGATGCAGAGTTGCTCGAAGCTGTTAAACTTCAACGGGACATGTTTTTACTCAAATTCCTCAAAAAAAGTGAATGATTTACCTACTTCGAAAATCTCGAAGCCAGCGATATCCAATACACCAATGAAATAGCTCCGCGGAAGCTTCGTGCTGAGACTGTTGTTTATGATTTTAACGAGCCAATTGAAATGCTTCTCGAAGATACCTTTGCTTAGTCCTCCGAGTCCGTAACTGACCTTTTACATGGGCCGGTTCATCTGTTAGATGGCGGGGTGCATCAAAGGAATGGTGCTTACCTGGTCGACGGTTTGCCCTTTGGTAACATACTCATTGCCGACTTTAACGCGAGGATGGCATAGGTACTTGACAAGGTCGGCAGAATTGAGTCCGAAAAGATAAGCTACCTTATCCGCCTCTGAGAAATTTTGCGAATTGTCAGCGAAACGAAATACGATTTATCTAATGCTAATCAATAGGGTGGGCAATCTGGGCATAGTTTCCCGTACATGCAATTAAGCATATACCTGGGTCACATCGCTGTTGTTACAGCGTCTTCACAAAAAAAGTCTTTAGATCAAGATCGAACACTGTTCCACCAGGCACTAGTACCAGTAATACTTGTAGGCCTATATGCCGAGGTAGATGTTAGATTACTAGGCGTACTTGGAATCACATTAGAATTGGAAACGTATTAGTAGGAATTATAGCATAAGTCAAAGTGAACTTGAATTTTTCACATTTACATTATCCACTTCAGTCTGCGGCTCATTATACAGCCGTTGGGGCAGCATTTTTGAAGAGTTGAGACAGAAATGAACTCAGTCAGAAAAAAATGCCATTTGAAGTTACTCCACTTGAAATATCGATGGGTCTAAAATTGATTGCAGGATTTCAACTACCCTAATATCCTATAAAGATACAAAATATCATATACATCATAACATTCGGTTAAAACAGACTATATATATACTATATATATGATACCGGTAGCTCATATCAGTGTCGGGATCAAGTCACTACCTTCGAGTCACGAGTCATTGCACATTTTGACTCGAGTCAAGTCAAGTCAATCGATTTTCAAAGGTGACTCGAGTAAAGTCAAGTCACTCGATTTTTGGAGGTGATTCGAGTCAAGTCGAGTAAAGTCAAGTCAAGTCACGAGTCAAGTCACAATTCAAGTCAAGTTGCCTTTACGAAGTATGAGGCATGATAACATCATTGCATTTTGCTAGCTGTCTGAAATGCAGATTGAGTGGTCATTGATTTTGAACCGATGAACGCATATAGAGTTAAATATACACGCAAGAAGGCGCTGTATCGATCATATGTAAGTAGAACTGCTAAACCTCAGTTTATAGTTGCCAGCGATTATAGAGAATAGATACGAATTGATAAGATGCAATACATTGCGCATTTACAAATCGACATGATACAATTCGAGCCAGAGCCAATGGTTGAGGAATATATAAACTATATTCGAATTCAGTTTCAATAAAACAATATAGTAAGGGAAACTGGTGAAAATCTGTGAACTATATTGTTACCAAACAATTTCTTCACGAATATGTTTGTTAAGGTGTGTAATAACATGTGTTAAAATGTTGAAGTTCAACTCTTGTGGGAAACCCCCTAAAAAAGCTGTTAAATTTGACGAATTAAAAAAAATTGAAAAAAAATTAAAAAATATTTATCGCCCATAAGTAACTTAGGACGTGTTTAATAATGGTTTTCCATGATTCTCAATTGATTGTTAACACTTATAATTCACTGCAGACTCTGATTTGTGAATTTGACGAATTGAAAAATAAAAAAATAAATAAAATAAAAAATCTTTATTGCCCATAAGTAACTTAGGACGTGTTTAATAATGGCTTTTCATAAACTTCAATTGATTGTTAACACTTATAATTCACTACAGGCTCTGCTTTGTGAAAAACGCCACACCCACTTTTATATTCATGCACAAAATCGCCTTTATTTCGCATAGCTATGTTCACTGAAGAGGTAGCCTATTTCACATGCACAATATCAGACATTTCAACAGGCATCGCCTATGCCTTCTTCGGACTCAACATCACCGTAATTGCAATTATTGCATTATAGGGTCTTTACATACTCCACAGGCTGAAATGCAAGTGACCATTCTTCTTGCAGCTGTATAATCGGTTGTTGCAATCTTTATGACAACTATATAGCTTTTGAACTGCAATAGCTCATCAGGTTCATATCTATGCAGGCCTATTGTCCATCCGTAATCGCTGGGGTTCGGAGACAAGTTCTGTAAATGAATCAAATCCCGGGTCAGCAGGTACTCGCGGAGTGAACGTTATGAAGCTGTTAGAGGTAGTGTCTCCGGTTTTATCACTCCTGTCGCTGTCTTCCTCTAGAACATGTTGTATGTTTTAGTGAACTGCTGTAACCGTCAAAGACCACAATGACATTATGAAAGCAAACTTCAATGAGTCAATGTGAATGTTTTACTCGTAAACCTTAGGACATTTTCTTTGCAGTGACAGGGCTTTTACCCAAGGTTGTAACCAACTCATAAGGCTCCGAGTCATAATTCCATCTCAATTTTATAGTTTTGACTCGAGTCAAGTCGATTCATTTTCAATTCACCACCGAGTCAAGTCCGAGACCAAGTCAGCGAGCAGAGGGTTGAGTCCGAGTCACGGTATTATTGCTCGAGTCCGACTCCAAGTCATTGTGTTGATACTGCTCAGTTTCCAGTTAAAGTCATGTTAAATCCGCTTTTTTTATAATTCTGCTCGGTGATATCGAATGACATGACATGACAACCATGGTCGGCGTCACTGACTTTTCATCCAGGTTGATCTGCATTGCCAATGGCCATCCTAAATTCAGCTGCTCCCTCAGTATTTCGACTACGTCATCAACCGTATACTTGTGGATCCAGTTGAGAAATACATGAGCATTGAGCAACCCCTTTTATCCATCGTTGACGAATGGCTTCATTTCTTCAAACAATTTTAGGACAAGTTCAATGGCCCGTGCATCTCGCTTAATCTGTGTCTTGGTAAGCTCTCTGTGAACGGGTACATGTCTGCTGACGTCCTCATCCATTCGCCGGTTGACAACTGACAGATGACTGAGAGTGGGCACCCAACATCTGTGGCCAGAAAAGCTGTTGCCCATTTTTCCTCTGCGGGTTCACCAATGTGGTTCCCGTGCGCGGCAGACGCTCTAAAACTAGGGGTGGGGGTCGTGGAAGTATCTGGAGGGAGGCGCGAAGCCGCCTGAGAGAAATGATTTTCTTGAACTCGGAATGAGTTTAATTTGTGCTGAAACCTCCAGTTTCAACAATGGAAATAATCCTAATTAGGCCTTTCAATTTGAATTGTCATAATTCCGCCGTACCATCCACACACTGATGCTAGATTTTGAGGGATACCGAACCTTGCACTAATCAGAAGATGTCCCTGGATGAAGTGTAACTGGTAAATGCGTGTTTGCTACCATTGGGTTTTGATTTAGGTTGTGGTCAGGTCCGTTCGAGCTAAGATCTAGTGGGGCAATAGAAGGGGTTACGCACCAAAATCGCTAAAATATCTATGTGCTACATGTTATCATTGCACATGGCTATGTTTAATAAATTATTCAACTGCAACTACATATTTGAGAAGTGTCTCAACAGCCATAAATACCTCCCGCGCCACCAAACAATGCATTTGGGATGCAAACATTGGTTGCTCTTTTTAATACTTTTCGATATGACGATAAGAGGGGGACGAAATTTTTTATCAAGGGGCGTGCCGAAAAAAGTTTGAGAACCGCTGATGATGGCCTGCAGGTGTGAAGCATCTTGGTAACAATGCAGGACTGATTCCCATTGTGGTCTGCGAGTCACTCGGTTCCGATAAAGACATTGGGCATATCTACCATGCATTGGTACTCCACCTAGAGTGCAGGTGTTCTTCCTCTTTTTGCGAATCGATTGAACGTTTCTTCAAACCTTCGCTCAAATACTCGCAAAACTGGGTCACAGTGTCTGGCTCCCATTTCCCCACCAGTCACCTTTTTCATGAAGGACTTCATGTCACTACGCTTACCCTCAGTTAAGGCAATTTCTATGGTATGTTGATAGATTGCTGCATCGACGAGGAGGTGAGGAGGGACTGCCTTGTCAAAACATCCTCCATCCATGATGTGGATGGTTGTTGTGCTTCCAGCATAGATCAACTGGATCACATCTAGTAGCCAAGAATATTCCATGTTGTCACCAATCGGTCCAAGATAAGATTTCAATTGGTGAAAACCACTCAACCTTGGAATGACTGGTAAATTTGTCTGCTTCATTATATATATATATAGCCTTCAGTCGAATCAGAAGATCGATGGTCACCATAGCTACCCCAACGCGCTGTGTGCACTCTTTAAGACTGGCGAAGAAGGTTTTGAGGTCATCAGGGGTAACTGGAAGGAACTCGATCCGTGCGCGCTGTTTTGCATCATTACCATTGATTCTCTTAATCCAGCCATTCCAGTTGGAATGTTGAAACTCAAAATCGTTGGCTTTATTAACCCAAACCGCTGCTCATATAGTGTGTTACCTGGATAGATGAGCGTCTGATCCAATCTGATGCATACGCCAAGGATCAGAAATTATGGTGAAACAGCGACGAACCATTCAGTAACAATTGACAATGAACTCACACAAGGCCGTGCTGGATTCATAGCCGTTTTTTTACTTCGGTACATTTGCGTCCATCTTATAGAACGGAATGATACAGAAAATACCGTTTTAGACCTTGCTGCATGGCTTAGAACAGTATTTAAGGAATTACTGAACTGGTTTTAAGCATATATATGTGTGTGTTACTCAGTATTACAGTATACAGAATTTGTTGAATCGTTCGGTATCGAATTACTGAACGGTGTACTTATGACTAGATAACTATACCCTCAGTGCCATACTTTTACATATATTTCCACAAAACAGCCTGTAATAAAATGTAAATTTTAACAATCAATTGAGAAACATGAAAAACCATTATTAAACCCATCCTTGGTTACTTATAGCCGATAAAAATATTTTTTTCAATTTTTTTTTATTTATTTTTCATTTTTTTAAAGTTGTCAAATTTAACAGCTTTTTTTCTGGGTTTCCCACAAGAGTTGAACTTCAACATTTTAACACATGTTATAAGAGACCTTGAAAGACATATTGGTAAAGAAATTTTTTGGTAACAATATAGTTCACAGATTTGTGAAATATTTCATAAAATGCCCTTACTAATGGGTTTGGTTAGGGTAAAAACAGAGAACAGAATTTACTTTACTATACTAGTTTACGACAACGTAAGCTGTAAGCTTCGATCAATTCGTATGCGGTCAAGTCATTTGTGAGAGAACAATGGAGGCTCAGTAAAACGCAAGATCATTAAATGATTGGTCGCTCTCACGGATCACACCAGCGTTTGGCGAACAATCTGAACATATGCAAGATGCAGTGATTTTGATCAAAGCCGATTTATTGATGACTTGAAATTGACTCGTGAATTTTGCTCCGAGTCACGATTCAATCCACATTTCTGATAGGCTGAGTCAAGTCAAGTCAAGCCATTTTAGCAAAGTGACTCGAGTCAAGTCAAGTCATACGAAAAAGGTGACTCGAGTCTGTCTCGAGTCAAGTCATGACTCGAGTCATCCCAACACTGGTGAGAGATATTGATCCTTTCCTTCACCAAGGCGTATACAACGCGTTTACACGATACCGGACTAGTCCAATCACTAAACTTGAACAACCCTTCATCACCATCACATCATCATTTTCATTTCAATTTTTCGATTCATGATACTACAAAAATTGCAAAACGGTGAAAGGAAGTAGCAGAAAGGACTTGCTGAAGTCCATCAATGAAATGACAACCTTAGCTTACATATAGTATAAAAATTACCAGGCTATGAAGAGGCATGCTACAGCTCGCAAGTCGCAAGTATATAACTGGCGAACTCGGTCTGTCAAAAGTTGATTCGGCAAACTCGTCTTATCTTTCGTATAAACTTGTCAATAACTGAATATCATTGCTATGGTAAACTAAGTTGATAGACTATTACTCTATAGATTCCGTGATGCGAGCTATCTTATTATGCCGTACGCGTTGACACTACAGTTCAGCCATAATAATTGCCTATGCTAATCGGCCCGACATTGTCACAATTTGCTAAGTGTTATTGATATTGCGCAACGGGCTGTTCTATTTTCACCATTCACCAGACGAGGGCGTAGTGCTTGATAAATAAAGGTGTCGCTCTTGCAGATGGGTGGGCATTGGGCAACGGGCATTGGGGCAACAGCTGGGAGATTACCCAATACCCATGTCGTTATAATTGCTAATAGCCAATGGCAAGCATCTGTTGGATAATCCCGCTTGTGCGAAAAACTATCGAGACGACAGATTTAGCGTCGTTGGAAGGGGCCGTTCACACTTTAAGTTGTGTGCCTTGGAGTCGACTGTCATCAAAATAGACAAGCCAAAGCTGTGTCAACAAAAGGAGTTCGTGCACCATCTAAAAATATACATTGAACGCTCTCTTATTCGAGATTTCATGCTGGTGACGTCACATTTCGAGTTACGATTGTTGATATACATACATTATACAATGTTCTTTCCAATTCTCTACTAGCTGCTGACGATTACCCCTAAGGAGTATCAGCCGAAAATATTCGGGTTCATTTCGATATGGATATACTATTCATTTGTATTTTGAAGTTCTGTACCTCCAAGTAGCTCTTAAGATATCCTGCTATAGCATGGGTCGCCAACTCAAAACGGATCGCGGGCCACTTTTCAAATTTAGTAGAGGCCGCGGGCCGCATTCGATATCGATGTAAAATAGGCAACCTCGTTCGAAAACTCTATACGTCAGTATGACGGTGAGCTATTTCGAACTGTGAGCTGTACACGATACGTGGAAACGCTTTTTAGCGACTAAGGAGTCGATATTGGGACTAGTGAAATCCGTTACTAAATGAAAGACCGTCTCCACGTAACGCTTGATCTTGTGGGAAAACCCTAGGCCAGTGGTTTTCAAAATATTTTGGACACGCCCCCTTTTATGATACTGAAAAATCGTCATATCACAAAATGCAACCAGAAAGCTAGCAATCCCAACGGCTAGTTGAATCGCCGCCGATTTTAATTGACAGTGTCAATTAACTCGGCGACATCGCCGGCGATGAGAGAAGTGGGAGATGCGCTTATGCGTATCCATATATAAACCAGTGTCGAGACTTTAATGGCGTCACTTTTGCTCAAGCCGTTTGGCGGAAGGACCTTCTGGTGAGGCATTGCGAAACGAATTACTGCGATGTACTACTAAATTATTGAGCTGCTTCACTTATCCAGTATAGGCCGGCGTTGCAAAATCGGATGCACCCACCACCTTCGAGTAGCACCAGCACGCGCACATTCTTCTGCAGCTATCATGGCAGTCAAAACTCGTGCTACTTTCAACTGTTTTGACCTACCCTTACAAATACCATACTACCATGGTTCCGAGAAGGTTTCATTCGACAAGACATTGCAGCATGAACACATTGGACACTGGACAGGCATCATAACCATATTGCAGAATTAGTTTCGAATATTTTCGGCTAGTTGTTACTTTGTTTCTGGATGATTTTGACCAGACGTGACTTTTAACTTCAAGTCGAAAGAAAAAAATCGTCAGCTCGACAACGAAAACGGACAGTGTACCCCTTGTTATAGGACTGGCAGCACTCTAAAGTTGTTCTGTCAAAGGTCCAAGCAAATATAAACCTGCCAACTCTAGGCCCTAAATGTATGTAGCTTCGCTGCACAATTGGGATTCTTCGGAATATTTATTCTGTTCGGATTTTCTGGATTATGGACAAGATTTTTCAGATTTGCATGGGTATTTGGATGAGACTGTTCGTATTCGGAAGGATTGCTCCTCAGAGCTTTGAGCTGTCGGATCGATTCGGATTCTCAGAAATCACTATCCGTCCATCACTGATCATAATACGGTAGTATGTACAATGTACCTGACCTGTACAACAACAAAAAACCGATTCGCAGATGTCAATCATCCCCGAGCAGGTTTAAATGCAACGGGTCAACGCCTTCTGAGACTAATCAAGTGCAACGATCTCTCACATGATAGTAGAGAAATTATCGGCCGACATCGCCGGTATCGCCTCGTCTGATACGGCCTTAAGACTACGGTTGTACAGATTTAAACATACACAGTGGGATCAATCAATTCACCACGGCGTTTCTCAAGAATATTCACCCAATTCAGGGAACTGCTTAGTTGGCTGTCTATTTCCATGGACATTACGCATGGACCATCTATCCTCCCGACCAATCCGTGCTGAACTCGCTGCTTTATTCACGGCAAGGCTCAAGTCAGAACCTAAGGGAACATACACTTGAGTTACTAATCTTCCCAGTCCCAACTCCCACAAAAAAAAATCAGCACCAGACTTTAAATGTTGGCTGGCGTTTCCAACCAAAGCTATTATAGCATTCTGTAAAATTGAACAATGCAAAACAAATAACTAAGCAACGAAGTAGACAGTTAAATCGAGCACAGTACGAAACTCGCTTTTCGGGATAAGCAGCCTGGTACCATAGCATTTCACCCGCAAAGGCAGCTGGATTGAACCCATGGGCGAGCCGAGTTGCGACATAACCAATACAACAGCAGCGTCCGATCACGATACACAAGCTACTATGTCTGAATTTAGGCAGGCGACGACAGTGAGCTCTACTCAACGCCGTGAAAATCGAGGAACAATCGGCACTTGAAGCATGCACCGCAAGTCCTGGTGCAATCGCTTGCGATAAACTATCGTCAATTCAAGAACTTGAGAAATAAAATGAAAGAATAGGTCGCACGCGACACCCGAGCGTGAAACAGAAGACAAGAAATATTAATCGGTTCACTCTACATCAGTCCCGGTACATAGCCGTCGGATTAACTGCAGAAAACATTTCGAAACGGACTCGTTCAAACGTCAACAATCTCACTCGTACGTCGTCAGATCACGTTGGCTTGGCAGGATAGAGAGCACCTTCTTAGCATGATAATATCCGATTCAGTACCCGGCAACTTTTACCAACAGCAATTCGCCGTATGTAAACCGACAACGCATAAAACACACCGGCGAGTACACTATACCTACAAAATCAGTATCCGATTCGACATGATGCTTTTCAAAGGGAAAAGATATCGACTCAAAGCTACCAAATATGATCATAATCTTGACAAAGGCAAGAAGAATACGACCACACGACATGACGGGTTTGAAACATATACAAGTAAAATATCGTCACGACGCACGTGCACGGCAAATAATATACCAATTTCGTCACAACTGCCGAGAGATATTGCCGTGCCATTGAAACTTACCGGGTCGAATACAGGACTTATATAGTTTTTTTTTAGCGTTCCGTCATGGCGGCAAAATGATACATAGATTGAAAAAAATCATCGTTACAGAACTGATTCATCGTTTCCGTCAAAAGTAAAGTAGTAAGCTGTACCATACGCAGTCCCGCCGCAGGAAATGCACATTTGCGATCATTCTTTGGCGCGAGTTTTGTAGCGAGCGGGACGCAGCCGTGCCAAACACGACACGAGCGTACGGCGTCGTGTCCCGCGCAGAAAAGCAACAAACGGCCCTCCCCCGCCCACAAGAGACGGGTCAGACAGAAGTTCCTGAGGTAGACGCTCTGCGTTTCGACTCCGTGCTAGCACCTCGAAATAGTCGAATTTGGCGGTATCGCGCGGTTCGACCTCGCTTCGAAGAAAAGGAATATAACTTAACGGCAAACGCCCCCCCCCCCCCCCCCCCCC
>KE606118.1:0-10129 GCA_000444245.1 Botryllus schlosseri | reverse complement strand
TTGTTATGGAGATTGGCATTGGGACGCAACAATGCTGTCTGGCGAAACGAGAGAGTAGCTCAGGACGTAACAATGCTGTCTTGCGAAACGAGATAGTAGCTCAAGAGAAAAAGAGCCAGACACCATTGTTGCGTTCCAATGCCAATCTCCATAACAATGAAAAATTCGAGGCTGATTGTGGGAGTTCCAGGGACACGAGTGGAATAAAATTTATATTTTCGTAATCAGTGCGGAGTCAGCTTTCGATTGATACCCGTTTTACCAATTTTAATGCTCGTCAAGCCCGTCAAAAAGGACCGTCAAATTGCCTGTAGCCAAATGGAAATTGTGACGTGATACAATTTCACTGAGGCGTGAGATTTGCCTGTGTCGACACCATATAGGACACTATGCTATGATAGTAATAGCTTCTCATTGATTCTCATTGTTATTTTCAGTCACGTTGCCATGGAATCCTTCATGTACGGCCTGCACTCGCTGTTCAAGGGTGACTTTCGAATAACGTCTCAAAAGGACGAATGGATATTTAGCGACATGGACCTGCTGCACAATGTCGTCGTGCCTGGAGTCAGAATGGCGATCAAACTGCACCAAGACCATTTCCAAAGTGAGAAGTCTGCGTTTTTGGAGATTTTTAGGGGGGAGATTAACGGGCTATGCCTTTCATTCTCACAGATATGGACGAGGACGAACAGAACTGGAACCTGCTCTACGACAGGATAGCGACCAACGCCGAAGGGATGGTGATAACTCACGAAGGAGACCCGGAATGGAGACGGGCAGTTTTAGCGAATCGAGAGTCCCTGCTAGCTTTAAGGTTCGTTCCTTGGAGTTGAAGTATTTGGTTTTATCAAGTTTTAGGTTTATTAATCTTTTAACTTATTCTGTGATAAATTAAATACATGGGAGTATGGTGCGTCAGCAGATAGCGGACCGCGGTAAGTTGTGGATGCTCGCTAATTGGCAGCGCTGACGAGTGTTGCTAATGAGAAATCCACTGCAACTCTTCCTGTTTTCTTATGGCTGATTGAGTTCCTGCATACGAGAGAATGATACGAGCAAAGCCCTTTGTATATTTTGGTCGAAACAGTGTACTACGAATTGCTGAATAGCGAATGGGCTAAGAAGTATTGGAGATGGAATGGGCATTTCAATAATAGGTGTTTCCACCTGCCGACTTGAATTTTTAGTCTAGCCACAAGATTGGCTGTTGTTAACTTATGCTGTGTTAGCTAACGATGTTTTGCTTCCAGGCATGTGGCAGGCGAAGCTGTCGACACCTACTTTGTTGTGACGTTACGGAAACGATCCCAGGGATTTCGCGTTGTCCGTGTCAACAAGGAGTGCGTCAAGGGCCTCTGGGCCGGGCAGCAGCAGGAGCTGGTCTTTCTGAGGAACAGCAATCCTGAACGGGGCAGCATTCAAAACGCGAAGCAGGTCCTGCGGAATATGATCAACTCTTCGTGCGATCAGCCGATCGGTGAGCTAATAGACAAGATAGCCTAATAGTGCAGCATCCGGCTTCTTGATCGGTAGGTCGTGGGTTAAATCCCCGGTTTGGTCAGACTAAAGGGCGGATTGGTAAAACTGGTATTTGTGGCTACACCGCTTGACAGTCCGTATTTCCGGGATGGCATGGAGAGGTGGCGCAAGCCCTAAAAAGCCTTACTGGTCTATTTAGGCACATTTTTTATCCAGCGGCACTCGTGCACTCATGGTATGCATATAGACAGATCGTGTGTATGTATATCGTGAATCGATGTATATGCCGCATAAGGATGAAAATACGTAACGTCCTATTCCTATGATGAATTAAATATCCATTTGAATTTATTTTGCATTGAACATTCGTTTTTACGTAGACTATACTGTGACTGCTGTAATTACACTACGCGACTGTACAATACAGGATAGGATATGTAGCTTAGACGTGAAAATGTGTGGACACAGCGTGCTGCAGTGATCTATAATGAAGTAGCAACTTCTATTGTTGTCGGTGTGCTCAAATAGCTTTTGCCTGCTTGGTTATATCTTCAGACTACTGCCACACGAACAGTTTTTACACCAATCTTTTTACAATTTGGATATTGAAAACTAGAATGTTATATCTCTAACATGTTATTCCCGCTTAGTAGCCTGTCATGAAAGTAACTTGAACCCGCGCAAATTCAACAGGATATCCCATCTACGTCTCGCCCGTCACCACGTCTTTCTCCAACACACATCCGAGCTACCGAGAGATTACCGGCCGGCCGATGAGCTTGCAGGGAGTCGGGAACGCGCTCGTCAATTGTTGGAACTGGTGGGTTTAATATACATCGAGAATAAGGACAGATCTTATAAATAGGGACAATGTAGTTGTATAGTTGTAACGACACCAGTTGAATAAACCCTGTTCTACTAGGATCCTGCAAAGCTGCGGGGCCGGCTGTAACAGCGGGGGAAGTGCAGGGATCCATTTCGGTAACGAGCAAGCCGGTAGGACTTCGGTTGTACCCCAGCCGACTCAAGTCACTGTCCCGCCTGTTTCTGGTAAGTTTGTATTCTGTTTGGATATGAGTAGGGCTATTATTTTGACACGAAAACGAAATTTCTGACAGTTAGTGACATTTGTTGAGCTTCACGGAGGTACAGAACTTCGATATACAATTGGATAGCATATTCATATTATATATATATATATATATATTCCTGTACAGACATTTGCAATAACCATGCTTATGAGGTTGAATTCTGATTTGATATGAGCTGAACTTATTCAATATCCAAATTTTCGCGAAATTTGGTAATTCTAATCTAATTTGTAAAAAACTGTGTAGCAAATCTTGATTCTAATGTAATTCGACAAAAAAATCTATTTGGCTATAAGTCTAATGCTAATCTAATTTCGGAAAAAACTGTGTAGCTATAATTCTAATTCTAATATAATTTGGGAAAAAACTGTTTAGCTAATCTTAATTCTAATCTAATTCGGAAAAATAACTATTTAGCTATAAGTCTCATTCTAATCTAATTTGGAAAAAAGCTGTATAGCTATAATTCTAATCTAATTTGAAAAAGAAAACTGTGTTGCTAATCTTAATACTAATCTAATTCGGAAAAATAACTATTTAGCTATAAGTCTAATTCTAATCTAATTTGGAAAAAAGCTGTATAGCTATAATTCTGATCTAATTTGAAAAAGAAAACTGTGTAGCTAATATCAATTCTAATCTCATTTGGAGAAAGAACTGTGTACCTGATCCTAGTTCTAATCTAATTTGAAAAAAAAAAACATTTAGCTATAAGTCTCATTCTATTCTAATTCATGAAAAACTGTATAGCTATAATTCTAATACTAATCGAATTTGAAAAAGATGAGAATTTTGAGGTTGCTAAATACTGTACCCCTGATCATTCCTACTCGTGTTCTGGATGGCGTTTTTTAAATACAGAATCTCGCCAAAGCGTTGTCACCGGCAGCAGCGGGTCCAGCGTAAGCCAAGTCGTGGGATCGGACTACAGCGACCAGGTAAAATTTAGTTGCGACATGACCTTGCCGAACAGCGCACAGCTAAACGTCGCGCATTTTTCAGTTTTCTTCAAGCCGAGTGCCGAAATCCAGGTCGCTCGTATCCGAAACCATTGAGAGGGGAAGGTTTGCACGGGCAAACTCGGAAGAGATGCCAGAGCATATGTCGACAAGGTATCACGTGCCGATCGCTACTGCAATCCATTTTTAGCTATACCGACAACTTGATATTGATAACCTCTTGTCAGACACTTATTCAGCGGTCATATATTTATTTGGTGAAGCACACTGACTTCAGTTTTCTGCATAGGTGATCAAGTATTCAGATTTGCTACTCAAGCAGAAGTAGAATTGAAGCTGTAAATCTCTACTCAGATCTTAAGTGGCTAGTTGCAGTGGTATTGACATGGGGTAGAATTGGTGAACCCGCTTTCCCCTTTTAAAATCCCTTATTATTCTCTGAGAGAATAATCTGCTTATATGTTATTCTGAATGCATATTGTTCATATTGTTTCTTCACGCACTGTCTTATCAACCTAAATCTTTATGATTAAGCATTCGTCACGCAAAATACTCCCCCTGCAATCAGCCATCAATAGAGCACCGAAATTTGTTCATGATTTGCTTCCCCTGATTGTGAGTAGGTCATAATTCATAGAATTGAAAAAAATATATCTAAATCTATATTTAATATACCGTTACTGGGGTGTGTTTCTGCGTATAGAGACAGGAGCAAGATGATCTGATTCTTGTTGCATCGGCATTTGTGCATCGATTCAACACGATTAAACAATTGTTATTTAGAACATTGTATGTTTTTAAAACATCCCTCCTCTTCCCATTTTGTATTACCTCTCCCTCCTTTTCTCGTGGTTGGCTACGCGCCTGGTTAGTAGTGGTAGATATTAGGTCAATGGTCAGTATAATTTTAGCAGTTACTCAGAGATTGCCATTGGAAATCGCATGGTGCAAAAAGTCAATGGAGCGTGCTACAGGCTCGATTTACGAAAATATATTCAGCTACCGGCATATGTAGTTTTGCCTTATAAACTAGTACAGTATGGAAGTAGTATGAAGAATGAGGAAGTATTACAAGAAGACACAACCTGCTTGAGTACTCGGAAACAGTACAAGTACTTCGTAACTGACCACCTTTGCCTTTTTTTCGTTAACCTTGTGATTATGTTGGAATGACGTCCCCTCCCAAAGTAATCAATCCTTAGAATTACAAACCTATGTGTGTTTTGCAGCAGGTTATGGTCGAAGCACGGTATGCCGCCTTACGGCACACGCGAGATGCCCGCGATCAGATTCTACAGCGCGAGATCGTCCGGTAACACGAGGAGGGAGGGATCTGAAGACTCCCTGAGACGAGACGGGACCCGGAAATCATCAAGACCAAGGTTGAATACCGTACTACGGTTCTACCGTTTGACAGATTAACTGATCTTAAACTTTGTCCTGTGAAATGTATCTTGTCCAATTCGGAAATTTTAAAGCGTAGATACGCATTACAATGTTAGTATGATAGCCACAGAAAAGACTGGTTAAAAAGTGCCACTTTGATCCGAGACAACTTTCAGATCTGTTTTCGGGTGTAATTTCCTCATTTGCCTGCAGGGCGCGTGTTACAGCATGCATGTAAACCTTTTTCGGAATGGCACACACTGGCACCTTTTTCGGAATGGCACTCCGGAACGGTTTATAAATGAATGAATATAGCTTCACGGACCAGTCTTCATAAAATGCAAGTGTGCGAAATTGACCCTGAGCAGCCTAGGAAGGAGATGACTTTAAAAAATAATGACTTTAAAAAAGTCGGTGCTGGTCATTGGCCTGTGGGTATGAGGTATCATTTGCACCCCAGTTTATCCCAGGGAGTGGTACACCATTTAAAGATTATTATGCCCCCTTGTGTATACAATAAACCTGTTGAAAACTACCTAGCAATTTATTCTGTCATGCTTGTACTGTACTAGCGCTTGCTTTCCTTCATGTGTCGATGTTAATTTCAGTGTGACTAGTGAAGACGCAGGCGCTATGGGTGCGTTGTCTGCCTCAGCCCTGGGAGAGGAAAGAAGAAAGAGGCAGAAGGGATCAATTGGTTCCTTGTCGACGATTACCCGTGCCGAAAGCGCATCAACCAGCAGCGCCGTGTCGTCTTCTGTTAAGGTGAGCGATCCTTTCTAAGGTATCGGGTATTCGCTTGATTTGGTGCTAGCAATTCCCGAGTCACGTTGCCGCTGGCCAGCGTTTGTCATTGCTCTTGAAGATATGGGCTGTTAAAATCTGGAGTTATGCAGTGTTATTCAATTCCCGAAGGTGCTCGTGGACAGACTTGTGTGATTGCTGCATCAATGCCATTGATTGTGATTACATCTAAATTCTAATTGCGATTACAGAAAATTGTCCTGCAAATTCTCGTAGTCGATTACAAATATACGTCTACATTAATATATTATTCAAATGTAATTTATTGCTGTTAAGATTACTGTAATGCTTCATTCGCCGTGATTGTTTACTATTACAAATCACGATTGCCCCCATGTCATGTCTGTTCGTGGCTCCATCGAAATTTTTCTACTCTGCTTTCAGGCCCCGCATAAATCTTCAGGCGCTGTAGAGGGAGACGCGTCGACGTCTGGCCGTTTGTCGTCTCAGTCGCAGCGAGTCCGGAAGCACAGATCAAGACAGTCCAAAAGAACGCCAGACGAAGCCGAGAGGGAATATGCAAAAGTAAGTTCTCACTACTCTGGCGACGGTGCGGGTCTGCTACTTGGCTCTTGTCGTTTAAGCGTATTTCAAGGGCGGAGATTGGCCTAATACCAACCCATGGCTGTGTGAACAGAAGGAGTTATTGTACCATCTAAAAATAGTACGTTGAACGCTCTCTTATTCGAAATTTCATGCTGTTGACGTCATATTTTGTGATAAATTTGTTGATATAGAATGCTCTTTCCAATTCTCAACTAGTTGCTGACGATTACCCCTCACGAGTGTCAGCTGAAAATATTCGGGTTCATTTCAATATGAATATTGAATATACCAGTCAATTGTTAAAAGTATGCTACCTTTAGACCAAATCAATTTTTTAAACTGCATTCGAGTGTTTTATTTCATACTTACTCTTGAAGTAGTTTTGACTTGGAAATCGCTACTTCTAGTTTTAATGGGGTAGAAATATTCAGTATTACTTCTACTTCTATTGCTGAATACTATTTGACCACCTCTGGTTAGACTTTGCCATACGCTAGACCTCTCTGTATCCTGCCTCTATCCATTCAACGTATTCGCTGAATTAGGCTCGGCCTACCGCGTTCTGCTTGGGCCAGCGAGAGGCTGGCACATAATTTCACGTCGCAAACCTTAAACCACAGATCGTGGACGTGAGTCGCGTCTTGGGCACCCTCGAGATACGCCGTGCCACGGACCGTGTCAAGTGGCCGAATGACGAGTGGAGAAAATATGGAGGCAGGAGCAAATGGGAAGATTGGAATCCGGAGAATGGTACGGCGCTACGCTAGATCTTGCGAGCTCAAGATTTCGTCACGGGAAATGAATGAAAGTCTCCCCCCCTATTGCATAGTTGACAACTATCAAATTTTCAGATTTTCCAAATTAGATTAGTATTAGAATTGCAGATTTCGCAAAAACTTGGGGATTGAATTGAATTAAATTCCAATTTAGTAAGAAATACAACTATAATGAAGTTCAGTTCACATTAAATCGAAGATCATTCTTGTAAGTATGAGAATTACAAATGTCTGTTCGCCAGGCTTTGCTCATTTCGCACCGTACAGTTCTGTAGCATATCAGGGAAACAAGAGATTAGATTAAAATTAAAATCAGAACATAGAAAGATTTCACAAATTAGCATTACAGCTCGATTGCCGGCATTACTCACGAATTAGTGGAACTAGACAACTGGAATTATTTAGTTGTTCAAATCTTCTCTGTTGTTACAGGTGCCGTGGGAGAAGTGGTCTTTCGGTGGTTTCCTAATCACCGCGACCCAAACTTGAGGTCCCACATCGGAGAAGTGATACTACTGCTACGTATGAAGAGCCCGGGCGGTAAGGCGCCGTTTTACGTGCCAATCCCGGAGAAATGCACCGAGCCGCACAAACCCGAAATCGAGACCACACAGCTCTGACACTGTTGTTACGTTTCTCTCGTTCGACTTCGTGTTCCTCTATGGTACTCATTGTTTCTTTCTTCTCTCTTTTTTATGGTACTTTTTGCCTTCGACCGCGATCGGCGACTTGGTTCTGTATCGCATTAGCAATATTTTTGTGGGCCGGCTGGCTGTGTTTTTAAAATCGCGCGCAATTTCTTTCTGTGATTTTTGTTGTTATCGACTATTATGTGAATGATCAATGCTCGTTATTGACATGGGAAATATGTCTGTTTTCCGACACCTACCTTCTGTGTTAAGTCTGGGCTGGGTAAGAGTAAATGAAGGAGGCAGCGGCTGTCAGGCGGGGCAATGTATTAAATAAGGTGATCCAGGGTTGGGCAATTATTTTTCCCGGTGGGCCAAATGTGGAACAGAAAATCAGAGGTGGTCAGTAACGAAGTACTTCTACTTTTTGGAAGTACTCAAGTAGTTTTCCTCTACTTCTGGTACTTACTCAAGTAGACCTGATTTTCTCTACTACTTCGTAATATTTTGTGATCTACTTACTTACTTTTCGCTATTTTCAGTTTGTCAAGTAGAAGTAGTTTAATCCCCCAATAAGAAAGATAGCCTTAGGAATTTCGGGGCTGTTTTCACGGAGTACCAACATTTCATATTCATAAAAGTCAAGTAAAGCCAGGAAATTTGTTCGTGCTTCGCGCACAGTAGTTATGGAGCGACAAATATGCTTTCAGGAGAGTATCAGTGAATATAATTTAGGTACGGGATTGCTTGGTTCCGCTCACACCGCATTGTCGCCCATATCAAATATTTCATCACTGTAAATATGGCCCACCATAACGTTTGAAACTACCATTTCGCAATCTAGCAATTACCAATCATATCGTAATCTAGCAGCCCATTACGTGTCTTGCTAATCTGGAAAATCCAGCTATTTTGAAAGTTACACCTGCTTTAGCAGATCACCTTTGAATCTTTATGGACAAAAGACATGAAATATAGTTTCCGCTTTTTAAAAGTGGTGTTTTTATTTCACTTTCAATTGCGAGTATCATACTTTGAGTTCTGATTAGTTTCAGTTCTTTTGTCTGCAGAACATACATGTTGAAGCATAAAAGCAAGTGTAGTAATGCCTCATTTTCCGAAAATAAAGCTACACTAAATATAACTTTTACGGTCCACAATATTTGTTACAAACGTATACTAATCGCGCAAAGTGATGAAACCGTATTCGATAAAACTTCTATGTATTGCTCTTCGCCTAAACTTGGGGCCTTATAATATGGGGTAGGGCGCAATGCCATGATATTCTTCCAGTAAACCAAGGGTTAGTATCGCATTTCCATATCAATACTATAATTTGCATCCCGTGATGCGACAAATGCTCATTCTGTCGAAAATTGATACCTCCTGGGATGCATCAATACGAGTCAAGCTCTCTGCACCTTCCGCATAGCTCAATTCGCAGCTTTTGACAGTCCATGCGAACGAATTAGGACTGTTTTCAAAACTACTTACTTACAAGCTCGTCACCTTTCGCATAGCTCAGTTTGCACCTCTTTACAATCCATGTGAACGAATTAGGATGGTTTTCACAACTTCTTACTTACTTGAGTACTTTTAAAGTCAGTCAATTCTACTTCAAGTAGTTTTAGGTGGCTTATTGAATAAGTACTTCTACTCGTACTTGACTAGATTTTTTTCGTGGTTACTTCTACTTCGACTTGAGTAGCTTTCTTGACTACTTTGACCACCTCTGCAGAAAATACGTTGGCGGCCCGAGACAGAAGGTTAGACTATATTCTGCAGCGTGAAATTTTGTTTCTAAATTGAAAGCAGTGAATTACGTTGTTTACACATGCCGCTAAGCGTATGTGTTAATATTAGGTTGCGGGATAGGTGCACTACAAGTCCATTACTGAAATATAATAATCAGTTGTATCTGCCTGTCAGCAAGATTACTAGTAAGGAGTTAATCTTTCGAATACTGTACCAATGCACGGCTAGCAGAGTATCTTTTGTGAAGCATAGAAACAGCGATGTTCATTTCGATCTTGATCAGAGCATACAGTACAGACAGAATCATAAATGCGACGCAAATAGATAAGCAGTGGTATACTATAAATTGCATCCTCGAATCTTGAATTTTAATTATCAATCGGTGTCATCTTTGACGTTCCAAAGTGATATCACAATGTTACATCGATTAAAGTGATCATACTATCTGTTCATCATTTCAAAACTGCGATACAATGAAAAGGTAGGAAGGTGTCGAAACGACTTGGAGTAGTCCTTGAAATCAGACACCCACCTGGGCTAGGCGATGTAGAGAAGAGGCGTGCACACTGAATGAGGAGAATATAAAAGGCAAGCGACAAAATGAGGTGGCATGTGGCGGAATACGAGATCGATACGTTAGGTCGTGGTCCGGTAATCTTGAAGGGTGACTAGACTAGTATTCATTTAGATGAAATCCTGAG